>JAYMSP010002112.1:0-26217 GCA_036897095.1 Plantago elongata
CGCATACTCTTTGATGATTTTCGTGACAGTCAAAGCGTCCGACTTCCTCCAGCTTCGACTGCGGGGGTGTGTTAGACAATGTAATTGTATAGACTTAGTTTCCTGATTAGATTAGTCTTTTATATTATAGAACTCTAGCTAGATTAGTTTCCTGATTACATTAGTTTTCAGATTATAGCTTATTGTACTTGTATATATACTCCTTCTAATTCTATGAATAGACAGGGAAAATAGTTCTTTCAGAAATGACTAATGAACATCATATATGAGAGAGGATATATAACAACTGATTAATTACACAATACACATCATATACATACAAGTACAATCTTTCCAGGTTCACTATGTTACAACACTCATATTTCTCAAGAAGACTACATAAACTTCATCAAGCGTCGGACCATGTAATATCCAAGCCGCCCCAATTATCTTTGGGCACTCCAAGTGCTTCCCAGACAGCTTTCGAGGCATCAACAATGTTGTTGGGGCACGGAGGCTGGTAATCATGATCGCTGTCACAACCCATTGTAGAATCGCACTCATCAACCACCATAGCATTCACACTACGACCATTTGCACTTATTGTGACATTCTGAAGGCACCTTGACCCTCCACTGTACCATCCAGTAGATAACGCCACGACAGGTGTGTTATCGTCGTGGTATTTGTTATCACATTCTGATGGTGCACCTCCATCTCCATCCTTCTCGAAGCTGTTAAGAGTAAGAAGGGCCTTGGTGCTTCCAGAAACGGATGGTGAACATTTATAAGTAGTGTACAGCTTTCCTGCCTTGCAACAATCCGAATCATTTTCCTTATTGCATTGTCCTGGTGGAGGCGTTTCTCCCTTTATATGACCGCTGGGACTGCATCCTCGTAGTCTAGCCTCTGTAGAACAAGCAGCAAGAAGTAGTAAAAGAAGAATTGCTCCAGATGTAAAGCTCCTCATGTTTGTTCCTTGTAGTTTCAGTACTGAAGATTTGAAGTATTTGATGATTACAGTCCATGATTGTTGCTGAATATATAGAGTTGGTTGTTCAGGAAAGTGCCAAAATAGTGCTCAATGTAGTGAACTTAATCTGAACCTTTTACTGGGACTTTCATACTTTGTGGTTCTGTATCATATGTAAAGTCAGTGAAATGTTCAATGAACCGATTTGGGTCAATGGGACTAATTAATTAACATAACTCTCACTAATCTTGATCAAAACTATGAACTGTCGATCTGTATTTAATTCTGCAAGAGACTTTGGAATTGTCTTTTGGCAGCCGTAGTCCACTTTCTCTTTCTGTATTATCCAGAAATGACGGTAGTTGAATATTTAAGTTGAGCCCGAAGTGTGACAAGTTGTGCCTGGTGGCTGGTGCATGTCCCTGATGAACTTTGTCCGGGTGGGTCGGATTGAGATATGTCTCCCTGTGACGAATTACTACGATTGAGTCCCCTGGCTCGGAGAATATGTCCAAGGAACTTGAATCGGCAGGGGCGAAGGTTCGCCCCTGGTCGGCTTAGTTCGTTCACTGATTGTTCCTCCAACCAGCTTCCTCAAATTAACGAACCATCATGTCCAAATCATGAATTTGAATGATTGGAGTATATATGGCTGTGATCAATCCAGGTTCTTTTTCTAATTTGACTTCCAAAAACACAGGTTCACCTCAAGTAAACGATAAAAAGCATGGTTGCTTTTTAATACAGTTCATATTAGCCTTACTATAAAACCAGCCATCATATATCTCAACTACATACCATATATGCATGCCTGAAAATTTCACTTTACTGTCACTCTATATATATAATTTGTTTTTGATTCACTATGGGGACGAATTCTTCTGCCTTTCTCATTTTTACTATGTTTCTAGTCGCAGAGTTGGTGATTTGTTTCTCGGGAGAAGAAGCGGATGCATATTTCGGTTGTATTTCAGAGGTATGGTGATATCTCTCATGATTACATGTTGCATAGTGAAACACTTGATTCTTCCATCCTGGACTTGAAACATTTGACTTTCTTAGATCTCAGTGGGAATAATTTTCACCTCGCCTCTATTCCCACATTTCTCGGGTCCATGAGCCAAATGCAAACATCTTAATCTCTCTTTCTACGAACTTCAGTGGTATTGTTCCACATCATATAGGCAATCTTTCGATGCTGAGTGTGCTTGATCTCAGTTATAATGGTCTCCACCAACTGATTGTCGATGATTTTTCATGGGTGTCTCATCTCTCCTTGCTCAATCACGTCAATATGAGCCAGGTGAACCTAAGTCGAACAGACAATTCTCTTAACATACTCAATAGGTTTCCTTTTGTTATAGATTTACGCATGTCACGTTGTGAACTTGAGAAGCAAAACCTACAATATGATTGTGTAAATTCAACAAACAGACATATTGAATACCTTGATTTGACCGATAATATGTTCCATGGAGAACTTCCTTGCTTTCTTGAAAACATGACTTCACTACGATACCTGAATCTTTCATCCAATTTTTACAATTCTTGCAATCACCCTCACCTTGCCAAATTGACGAACCTTGCCAAACTCGATCTTGGTTACAACTCACTTCAGTGTAATGTCGATTCCATCTCTAAATCCATTTCCAATAAACCTCACTTGGAATATTTGTCTCTTGCAAATAATTCTTGTAACGGAGACGTTTCAAAGATTTTCCTAATCTTATCAGGTGATCACAAGTTTGAGTTTTTAGATTTATCTAGTAATCATTTTTGTGGTCAATTGCCTGAAGAGATTGGCAGAATCATGAAACTGCATACTCTTGATCTTCGTCATAACAACATCATTTGTTCAATTCCAACAACCATAGGAAGTCTGAGTTCCCTGAAAATTTTGTTTCTTGGCGATAATTAACTAAGTGGGGAAATTCCTACTTCTTTAGGCCAACTTTCAAATCTAGAGTTCCTTTCTTAAAAATCAGAATAACTTGAATGGTACAAAATACTGAAACTCACTTCGCCATGCACTCAAAGTTACAGTATCTCGCTCTAGGCAGCAATCCTATAAAAATTGGCATGAGGAGTAATTGAATGTCTCCGTTCCAATTACAACTTCTAGGGACGCGTTCTTGTGAAATTGTTGGCGGTGAGTTCCCAGAATGGATTCAAATCCAAAAGGATCTTCAATCTCTGTACATACCCAATTGTAGCATTTCAGGACCACTGCCAAACTGGCTTTTGTACAAAAACATATTACATGTGGACTTGTCACAAAATTCTTTCATTGGAGAGATTTCTGATTCAATATGTCAGCTGAAACATTTGGAACTTCTAGATCTGTCTGAAAATAGTTTATCTGGTGACCTACCAGAGTGTTGGGCGATGCTAAACGCGTTGCAATTCGTGTCACTGTCATCAAATCGCCTTTCTGGTGTTATCCCAGAATCCATTGGAGTGGCTACAATTGCACAACAACAGTCTTACAGGATAGCTTCCTTATAATTTAAAAAATTGTACTCGACTTGTAGTTCTAGATGTTGGAAAGAACTCGATTTCAGGAAAACTTCCCAAATAGATCGGCGACCACCTTCCAAACTTGAGAGCTCTTCAACTGAGTAATAATATGCTATATGGCAAGATTCCATCCAATCTTTGTCAATTGTCACAGCTGCAAATACTGGACCTTGGAAGTAATATGTTGCCGGAAAACATTCCACATTGCATTGGCAACTTATCAGGTATGGCATTGTACACATCCGACATTTCATTTGCAAGGAATGCTTCACAGAGTAGTTTGCAACTGATGGTTAAAGGAGTAGAAAGAGAGTACTATGCTGAGCTAAAGCATGTAGTGCATATGGATCTTTCAAATAATAATGTGGTAGGAGAAATTCCAGTGGTGCTGACCAACCTCGTTGAATTGTAGACACTAAACTTGTCGCATAATTATTTACAAGGTAGCATTCCAGAACATATCGTAGATATGAACTCGTTGGGAAACTCTTGATCTCCGCAACAACAATCTTTCCGGAAACATTCCTTGGAGATTATCAAATTTGAATTTTTTGAATCACTTGAACTTGTCATACAGCAAGTTGATTGGAGAGATCCCAACGGGATATCAGTTGCAAACTCTGGAAGACCCTTCAATATATATGGGCAACCCCGGGCTTTCTGCAGCACGATAGCCAAAGAAGTGTCATGAGGATGAATCATCAAATGCCCTGAAAGAGGAGTATCATGGTGCGGAAGATGAATACGACGAAGTCAATATAATTTTGTTTTACGGGGCCGTGACAACTGGGATCGTTATGGGATTTTGGGGTGCCATTGGAATTAAGTTCTTTAGGTAGAGATGTATCGTTTTAAATTTACAAATAGGATCATAGCCTGAATAATGAGTGTTTTAGATTCTAATTTTCATGTTGTTTGTTAGCTTGTTGAATAATGTTGAGGAGTTTCAAGAGAGTCGGGTTACTTAGCCACACAAATCTGTAGTAATCTGTAGAGATTTTCTCTTGTATATACTATGTGATAAGTATTGTCTAGCATAGCACATCTTATCCAAAATTCTTTTTGTAACACTATATATTGAGGCATCAATGAAACGTGAAGATGTGTGGGAGAATATTTATTTTACATGGTATCAATCGCCATCGACTAACGTCACCGTATATTACCGATCATATGGCCTCCACAAGTTCCTCCACTACCTCCTCTTTGACCTCCTCCCTGAATACTCATATGCAATCCACTACACTTGTTTTACCACCAACAGTCCCTGCACTTAGCAACTCAGCCCATGTCACAGCTACTAAACTCAATTCCGACAACTATCTCAACTGGAAAACCGTAATTGTTCCTTATCTCAAAGGTCAAAGCCTCTACAGGTTTATTGATGGGACTTATCAATGTACTCCCGCTAATGACGAACTCCATTCATATTGGATACAACAGGACCAACAAATTTTATCACTACTTGTTGCCTCTCTCACAGATGGTGTTTTTGTCCATGCCGTCGGCTTGACTACGTCTCGCGCCATCTGGAATGCCTTGGAACAACTTTTTGCATCCCACTTTCGTGCCAAGGTCGTTCAATTAAAGTTTCAACTATCCTCTCTCTGTAAGGGCTCCCTCTCCATTGATGATTATTATTGCAAGTTGAAACGTCTCGCCTGACACTTTGGCTGCCATCGGTGAGCCACTAAAGGACTCTGACTCTGTTAGTTTTCTCCTTGTTGGTTTGGACTCCTCTTACGAGTCACTAGTCACCTCCATCACCACCCGTGTTGATCTGATGCCGCTCGATCAGATTTATGCTCACCTACTCCTTCATGAGTCAAAATTGGAACAAAACACAACACCCATGGATCTATCATCCTCTTCAGCCAATGTTGCCTCCAAAACTTCTCTTTCCCCTCACGTGGAGGCTCCCAACAATATCAATGTGGTCGTGGCGGCCAATCACGCGGTTGTGGCTGTGGCAGAGGTCGTGGACAAACTTATGGACATAATTATGGCCTGAATTACGGTCAGGCCTATGGTCACAGCTCTACTTCCGGTTTTACTCCTCCGCCCGGTTGTTAAATTTGTGGTACATGTGCTGATAGTGTTGTTACTTGCCCTTTCCAGGGGGCGTCTCAATCCAACAATCAACACCCTTCATCACCTATGGCGTTGATGGCATCTCACTCCATGCCCATGGATTCCTCGTGGTATCATGACACGGGAGCCACGAACCATCTGACTTATGATCTTCAGAACCTGAATCTAGGTGTTGAACCTTATCATGGCAATGATCAAATTCAAGTTGGTGATGGTACAGGTTTATCTATTCAGCACACCGGTAACTCTAAACTTGTTACACCCCAAGCTTCATTTAATTTGAATAGAGTCTTGCATGTTCCTTCCATCTGCAAAAACTTGTTATTTGTTAGTCAATTTGCTCGTGACAATAAAGTTTTTGTTGAATTTCATGATGATTATTTTTGTGTGTAGGACGAAGCAACCGGGAGGCTTCTTCATCGCGGCAAGTGTAAAGATGGACTATATGATTTCACTACACCTCCAAGCCAACATCACTCACCTCAAGCCTTTACCGCTACTCGAGTTCCCCTGTCTACTTGGCACTCTCGCCTTGGTCATGCCACCTATCGTACCGTTCAATTAATTACGTCTAGGTTTTCTTTACCTTTGTCAAATAAGACGATTACAACGATTTGTAGTAGTTGTCAATCTGCTAAGAGTATCAGTTACCTTTTCGTTTATCTACTTCTGTAAGCTCAAAACCACTTGAATTACTATTTATGGATGTTTGGGGTCCTGCTTCTACTTTATCTCTTGGTGGGTTTAGTTATTTTCTGAGCGTTGATCATTATAGTCGTTTTTCCTGGATATTTCCACTAGTTAGAAAATCTGATGTTCAACATGTCTTTAAAACCTTTCAAGTTCAAGTCGAACGTCTCTTTGCAACTATCATGTCGGTACAAACTGACGGGGGAATGTCATCCCTTGAGTAATTCTTTTCAATCCACTGGCATCACCGAATTACTTGCCCCTACACTCATGAACAAAATGGTGTCATTGAACGCAAACACCGACATATTGTCGAAACAGGCCTCGCCCTCTTAGCCCATGCCTCCATGCCACTTCACTTTTGGGATGAAGCATTTAATATTGCATGTTTCCTTATAAATCATCTTCCTAGTTCTGTCTTAGACTCATCCTCTCCCTTTGAGAAGTTGTTTCATCAAACTCCTGATTATCTCTTTCTTCGTGCATTTGGGTGCGCTTGTTGGCCACATTTGCGTCCATATAATGCCAATAAACTAGCTTTTCGCTCGAAGGAGTGTTTTTTCTTGGGCTACAGCTCCACTCATAAGGGTTACAAATGTCTTGATATGTCTAGTGGGCGTATCTATATATCAAGACATGTAGTATTTGATGAAACAAGGTTCCCATATGCTCATATACATCATACTGCATCTTGTCCATCCCCTCAAACCATCCAACTACCCCTTCAATCTCCACGTGAATTGCCACCAGCCCCATCCGTACCCACATCTGGTCGCACCTTCTCCGCTACACAATCCATCTCCACCTCAATCTTCCTCACCGAGTCCATCTTCTTCCCCGAGTCCATCTCCTCCTCCCGCACACTTGCCGCATGATGCTTCGCCGGATGAGTCCATTGTTGAACCCGTGCGCATAAGAAGCCATAATAATATAAGTAAGCCCAAAATATTTAAAGATGGTACTGTTCGCTGGCCTATTCCTCGTGCTTTGATGGCTGAATGTACCTCTCTTTTTGATGAACCAACTTGTTTCTCTCAAGACGTGAAATCCGATAATTGGTGCAAAGCCATGTGCTCTGAATTTGATGCTCTCCTGAAAAATGGAACTTGGGAGTTGGTTCCGGCTTCACACGAAAAAATATATTGTGGGGGTGTAAATGGATTTATAAAGTTAAACGAAAGGCCGATGGTTCTCTTGATCGTTACAAGGCTCGTTTAGTTGCGAAAGGTTTTACTCAACAACCAGGCATTGATTATGACGACACGTTTAGTCCCGTTGCCAAACCTTCCACTATTCGCCTTGTTATCACTATGGTTGTCTCTTGTGGTTGGCCTATACAACAACTGGATGTCTCCTATGCATTCTTGCATGGCTATCTTACAGAGGAGGTGTACATGTCCCAACCACAAGGCTTTGTGCATCCACAATATCCTAATCATGTATGCCGACTTCGCAAGGCCCTCTACGGCCTCAAGCAAGCACCTCGAGCATAGTACCATCGTCTTCAATCTTCCTTGTTATCATTGGGGATCCGAAATTCTTTGGCCGACACTTCGTTGTTTATACGCCGTACTTCAGAAGTCACCTTGATCATACTTGTTTACGTGGATGACATTATTGTCACTGGCTCATCTACTAGCGCCATCACCACTCTAATTCAACAACTTAGCTCTCAGTTTGCAATAAAATCTCTTGGTGATTTACATTACTTTTTGGGAATTGAGGCTCATCGGTCTCCAGCGGGTTATTCTTAAGTCAACAACGCTATATCGTGAATCTCTTACGACGGACACATATGCTTACTGCAAAACCAGTTAGTACTCCTATATCTTCGACAACGACATTAGTAATTAATGGCAGCCCACTATTTGATGATCCTTCATTATATCAAACTGTTGTGGGTGGACTTCAATATCTATCATTTACTCACCCTAATATTGCCTTTTCGGTCAATCGAGTTTGCCAGTTTATGCACTCTCCCAGTGTTGAACATTGGACTGTTGTCAAACGCATCTTGCGTCATTTAAAGTCCACACTTCATCATAGTCTATTTATTCGCCCTGGCCCTCTTTCACAAGTCTCAGCCTACTCGGATGCCGATTGGGCCGGTTGTCCCATAGATCGTCGCTCCACCTCCGGTATCTCTGTTTTTGTTGGGTCTAATCTCATTTCGTGGAGTTCTAAGAAACAGGCTACGGTCTCTCATTCAAGTACAAAATCAGAATATCGTGCGCTAGCACTTGTTGCTGCAGAAGTATATGGCTGCAATTTATCATGAATGATTTGGGTATCACTTCAACTTCTTCTCCGATTTTATGGTGTGATAATATTGGTGCCACATACTTGACAGCCAATCCAGTCTTCCATGCTCGTACAAAGCACATTGAGATCGATGTTCATTTTGTTTGAGAGCGTGTTCTTCGCAAACAATTACAAGTTCGGTTTCTGTCCACCAAGGATCAGATTGTTGATGTGCTAACCAAGCCATTGTCTTGTTCACGGTTCGTTTTTCTCCGAGGCAAGCTCTGCGTCGTTGAGCTGCCGCATCGCTTGAGGGGGCGCGTTGAGGAGTTTCAAGAGAGTAAGGTTACTTAGCTACACAAATCTGTAGTAATCTGTAGAGATTTTCTCTTGTATATACTATGTGATAAGTATTGTCTAGCATAGCACATTTTATTTAAAATTTTGTTTGTAACACTATAAATTGAGGCATTGAGGCATCAATAAAACATGAAGATGTGTGGGAGAATATTTACAAATAAATCGTTTGTTGTTGATCATGATTAATCTATGGTTTTTCTTTTTAGTATTTTGCAGTGTTGTTTTCTATTGTGTTAATTCTATGCATTTTAAATGTCACCGCACAAAACAATGTAACCTTCACTCTGTTATTATTGAGAGATAAGTGAGATACCCTTTGGTGAAGTACTAAATACATTACAACTAAAAAGAGTCACACTAGTTTAGTCTATGGCAACAATAATGTCTCTAAGCTAGCTTTTTTACTATCCTCATAAATTTTCTTGGTCCTAGACTCTTACTTCATAATGTATACATGTTGCCACTAAAAACAGGCACCAGCACCTCCACATATAAATTTCATGTCATTAATGAAACTTGCTCATCGAATAATTCACAATTTTAACATTTTTACTTTTCCAAATCCCTATACTTAATGTGATAATGAATACATGAACATGAAGTTAAGCTAAAATGTGTAGAATTCGAACTTTAACCAATCGAGTCGAGCTGATAAGGAATAATACAACAAGATTATTTACAAACATTGACTTTGGCGCTTATTTGTCATATTAGTTTAGTTCAATGACAAATGAAACTCGTCATTCGTGATCACATTTCAATAGATTTTGAGGTGACTTGTTCCCATCAATGTAATTAAGTAGGGCATCATTCTCAAGTTAAAGTGATTGATTTAGAAAAAACAAACAAACACAAAAACTATTATTCTCAACATAAATTTGAGATTTCTTTTAGGAAAATTTATGCAAGCTTCCGCTACAATGAACCTTAATTTCAAATCGTTCCTCATCATTTCATTAATAACATATTGGTCCACATTTTGTTTTCAAAATTTACTTCCCAAACATAACCTTATTTTCAATTTCTAGTTTTCTTTTCGTCCCTTTTTCATTTTTAAATTATTAAACGTTAAAATGAAAATAAATTAAATAAAAAAATTAGCTACTTTTAAAATATAAAAAATTATTTACGAAAATAAAATAAATAAATGTTTCAAATAGTCCCCTTCAAATATAATCTTCCAACAAAAAATAAAATATTAAACCATACATACTAATATAGTGAGCAAATGGAATAAAATACTTTTAGTAATAATGTTCAATATAGTATAAACTTAATCATTATATTATTTTACTAAAATAATTATTGGTGCTTATTATATCGACATAATAATAAGTTGTAACATTGTTTCGTTGGAAGAAAGTAAGAAATATAAAAATTTATAAAATAAATCTCATAATTATTAACAAAAAATTATCTACTATGTGCATTACAATTTTTTTATTTTTTTCTTTTATAAGTTAATTTAAATCTTCCACTCAAGAAAGCTCCAAATTATAGTATCTATATATGTTATTTGCATAGAGCATGTAATTATGAATTTATTTTTATCTTTTTCATGATGTTTTGTATTTTTTTATTATTTCATAATGAACGTTATATAAAATATTTATTAATTTTTTAATAGAATTATTTGTAATTTTTATTGGTAAGTTTAAAATTAGAAAAATAGTTATACTGTGTACATACAAATATTTAGGTTAATTTTATAATAATTTAAAAATTAATGATAAAAATGTAAACTGTTTAGATGTTTAAGTTAAAGATATGTTTGGTAACATTTTAAGGTTTGATTTGTTAAATATATTCTACGATGTTATTGTTAAAATATGAGGGACGAATTTGTAATTAAAATATTTTACGGGGAGAATAAATGAAATTCGCCTAATATTTATCCTTTCAAGAGGAAGGTTCGGAGACTGATACAGTGATTTCTATTAAAAAGATTACAATCACTATCAACTCTTTCCAAAGTGACATATCAAATCGAACTCCTAGAAGCAACCAAGAAACCTCATAAATATGTATCTTTTTCTTAATCTTGATGACTTATGAGAAGAGACTCTTCCAGCTTTTAGCCTTTTACCATTCTTTTGTATGAACTATAAGGCCTGATCAGCTCCTATTCATGCCAAAGCCTAAAAGATGATTCTTGATCACACTTTACTGTTCATATCCATAACTCATCTCTGTATCCTGTCACAGATTTCTGCTTCATCTTCTCTGGAAATCGAAAACAAATGTCCAATGGACCTTAACTACGTTCTTACAATCCCATGGGACACATCTTCTTGCCATAACATCATCAGCAAACAAAATTTTACCAGTAATTGTTGCCAAACACTTACTAGCCTATACGGGGTAGCCACAGCCCAACACCTTAATCACACGTCTCTATTTCGCCTCCCCGATCTCCAAACTTCCATTTCTTGCCTCTCAGATTTCCAACACATGCTCAATCGTCTCAGGTTACCTAATGATCTCACTTCTCTATGTTTTTCGCCTGAGAACTTTGTGAACACGACGAATGTATGTGCTAACATACAAACTAAGCAGGATTGGATAAGGGCGGTAGGCCATGCTACCTCCCTAGACACCGGTTGCAAAGGAGATTTGTCGGGCCTTAGTGAATGTGACGCGTGCATTCAGGCTGGATTTCAGGTGCAGTCAGAGTTGATTGCTTTAGATGGGGATAGTTCTCGTTCGAGGGGCTGTTTTTACTATACAATCTTATATGCTGCAGGGTTAGTGAATGAGTTTGGCCCTCAGAGTGTAGGGGTGCTTTCATGCATACTTGGTCTGCCTTTATTAACCCAGACAGAATCGAGTGGTCAAGATAGCCGTACTATCATCTATGGATCGGTGGGAGGTGGTGTTACCGCACTGGTAATCACATTTTTGGTTGTTTTTCTTTTGAGTTGGAGTAATGGAACAAGAGAGCAGACAGAGGTACATGATTTTTTAAAGTTGGAGTCTAGCTACGCTAGTTTAGAAAATGATAGATTGTTGAATTGGAGGCCTAAGTCTGACTTGTTCTTGTTCAAGAACCGGGATCTTGAGATAGCAACTAATAAGTTTTCTTCGAAGAACTTGATTGGAAGTGGTCAGTTTGGTATGGTGTACAAAGGAAAATTACCAGATGGAATCATGATAGCAGTTAAGAGGATCATAGATTCTAATTTTCAAGGGGATGTTGAGTTTTTTCGTGAAGTTGAGATCATTAGCAGTTTGAAGCATAGGAACCTTGTGCCCCTTAGAGGTTGCTGTATCTCTGATGAAGAGAGTCAAAAATACTTGGTCTATGATTACATGGCGAATGGTAATTTAGGAGATAGTTTATTTCCACCACCGAGAGGCTGGAGCAGAATGGGAAAGAGGCCCTTATCTTGGATCGAAAGAAAAACCATTATCTTGGATGTGGCAAATGCATTAGCTTATCTTCACTATGGAGTGAAGCCACCTATATACCACAGGGACATTAAGCCAACAAACATATTGCTTGATTCACACATGAGAGCAAGAGTGGCTGATTTTGGACTAGCGAAACAAGTAGATGGAGATGAATCTCATCTAACTACGCGTATTGCAGGAACACATGGTTACTTAGCCCCAGAATATGCTCTTTATGGCCAACTGACAGAAAAGAGTGATGTTTATAGCTTTGGGATGGTAGTTCTTGAAATTATGTGTGGAAGAAAGGCCCTCGATTTGTCCTCTTCGACATTTTTGGTTACAGATTGGGCATGGTCACTAATGAAGGCTGGGAAGCTGGAGCAAGTATTGGATCCCTTTTTGCTGGGAGATGAGGATTCTGTAGTAGACAGAAGATATTCCAGATTGCTGAAGGAAAGATTTGTTCTCGTCGGAATTTTGTGTTCACATTTGATGGTGGCATTAAGGCCTACTATTGTGGATGCTCTGAAAATGCTGGAAGGGGATATTGAGATTCCTGCTATTCCTGACAGGCCTTGTATTGCAAAGGACAATATGCTCATACAGTGAGAATATAGAAAAGGAAGGAGTAGTGTGTACATAGTTTATGGTTTTTTTGTACATTGACTCATAAAACCATAATTGGTCTATCTACATCTCACTCACATTGTTGAATATATATCACTTATGAGTAGGTTTTTAGATCCTAGTGATTTTGGAATTCGAAACTTATAGCTTGTCACGGTTCCTTGATCTCGAGAGATCTCAACTGCGTATTGATGACTTTTACTTACGAACCACTGAGCTCTACATGAGGTTGCCCAACCCTTTTGTTAAAACAGAAACAAAGGAAGAAAAATGTGGAGACAAATCCTAGATTCTAAATCTGAAATGTTACGAGATAATTGGAGATATTCAATTCAACATCCATGACTAATATAGGCTCCTATTAAGTTGTCTGGTTTTCATTAGTCTTACCTTTTACTGGACAGAAATCTATAGTTACTTCATTTTCTCTGTACCTCTAATTTTGTTTCTTCTTCAGGAGAAATTGTTCCAACCAACATAGAATTTTCACAGCATTCTTGCATCCCCAAACTGTTCAACCATCAGATACATTCTCACAGGACATAAATAATGTGTCAAAATAACGCACCTCAAGAAATATCCTTTCGAAAAAAGTCGAGCCAAAGCCGATTTCTCCACCAATGAAGCCTACAAGTGGTGCATGCCAGCATTTCCAGACATCAGCGTAGTAACAGGATAGAATCTGCACAAGTTCACATAACACTGGATCAAAGTAATTTTGACCATTCCGAACATAAATTTCCCCATGAATGCAAAATTCCGGTCTCTTAGCATAAAAAGGAGAGAAATAGTCACTGCATTAAATGGAGATAATGAGTCAAAATCTTTGAAGAACAAGATTGTATCAGACACTAAAACATTTGGGCAAGAAGAAGAGTTGGAGATATCTAAGCCCATTCTCCTTTCGCGTACAACAAGCAAGATTAGTTGCAGTGCCATACCATCTACAAGATTGACGAATGGTTCAAATAAGAGAAACCAAACTCTTCCATCGTTGGATTTCCACACAACTATCTATTCAGCAGCTTCATCCGAGGGAAGCACCCCACCATCTCCAGGCACACCAGTTCCTAACCCACCAAAAGCCCCAACCTATCTGCCGAAATCTTCAAGCCTGTCAAGCACAGGCCCCATTTTTTTTTCTCAATCTGCTGCTCGGAGAAAACCTGATCCCATTCTTAGAAAGCTCAGATGCACGCTTGAGGAGTTGTGCGATGGATGTTCCAAGAAGATCAAGATAACAAGAGATGCTATCTCAAGCCATGGGTATGAATTTAATAGAGCTTTCAATACCCCAGTAGAAATTGAACATACGATACAACATCTTTCTTCCACGGTGTCACGGATTTTCGCATGGACTGACAAGGTATCAAAACCTTAGCTCATGCTAAGGTTCTGATTCATAATGTTAGCCCTATACTAATGCTCAAAATACTAAATGAGATGTGAATCCCTTGACAAACTGAGAATTTATGGATGATTGATAACTACACGCAAAAGAAAAACTCCATCTTCTCAAAGCTATACAATTTCTCATTAGAGTAACTAGAAATGTAAAACACGAAGGGTTAGTCAACAGACATAATCAGACAAGTAAGACAGAAAGCTTAAACATGCATAGCTGATACACTTTTTGACAGGTTACTTGTAAAAGAAGCAGAAGTACTCGTGGTAAAAGTGAAGCCTGGGTGGAAAAAAGGAACAAAGATCACATTTGAAGGAAAGGGGGATGAGAGGCCAGGCACCCTCCCAGCTGATATTATTTTTGTGATCGATGAGAAAAAGCATCCAGTTTTCAAGCGAGAGGATGACGATTTAGAACTGGGAGTTCAGGTACCTCTTGTCCAGGCTCTAACAGGATGCACAATATCAGTCCCTCTGTTAGGAGGAGCACAAATGACACTATATGTAGATGACATTATATATCCAGGATATGAAAAGAACATACCAGGACAGGGCATGCCCAATTCAAAACAAGGTGGCAAGAGAGGAAACCTCAGACTCAAGTTTCTAGTTGAGTTTCCGACCGACTTGAGCGATGAACTACGCTCAGGATTAGGTAGCATCTTGAATGAATGTGATTGATTTTCTTGCACTGTAATTGCAGAACAATCTTGGAGTGACTGGTAGAGACTACAGACCAAGTAAAAATGGTTCCTACATTAAGGTAGGTCGATATGATATGATATGAATAGATGCATAGGTTTGTATCAAACTGGTAACAGTAAAAACTGCATGACTAACCACAAAGAAACATGCATTTATAACAAGCAACTAACATTTATCCCATACTAGTGATACTACTATCCTACACTGGTACATTACCTAGTATTTTAAACAGCACATCTAGTTTTTTGCATTCTCCCACTAGAATCAAAAAACCAAATGGCAGCTACTGCATGGCAAGAATCCAGAACAAAAAAGTAAAATCCCGTTTATTATTTCTCAAAATCGATCCTTACACTTCAAAACCAACAAAAACAGATAACAGTGCCTCTATAAAGGGCCAATGCCCGCTATTATGCAGCAAAAATTGGAAACGAAAAAAAGGTGAAAAAAGCAAAAAAAAAAAATGACAAACAAATTTCCACTTATTTTTCTCTCATACACATCACAGGCAGAAGAGAGTAGTTTCTAAAAAGCACCTCCTCAACTTTAAGAGAGAGCTCCTCATATGTCTTCAGGACCATTGATTTCCTTGTCAGCAATGACAGTTCCATCGGGGATTTCGATCTTAGTACCAGGCTTTGCTGCAATCGTCACTTTACCCTTTAGAGTAGTGCCAGCTCCAAACCATACATCCCCAGTCACTTTCAAGCTATCCAGATCAATAATGCTAGGAATAGACTTGAACCGACCTAAGAAGTTGGCAACCTTCTTAAATTCTGGTCCCAACTCAATGGAAGGGTTGGCAGGATTGGTGCGTGCAGGGTTGCGCAAGACAAAGCCATCAGACAATGTATAGAGATCAGATTGGACTAGAAGTAGATCTGAAGTGGCCTTTACAGGAAGAAATCGTGCACGTGGAACATTAGCACCAATTGCATGATCAAAGAACCTTATAGCTGCTCCTGCAGCGGTCTCAAGTTGAAGAACTTTGATGCCATCAACTTCTTTTGGGTTAGGAATAATCTCCATCTTTAGGACTTCTCCTTGTACAAGTTTTTTGATGGATTGCAAGTTTATCCACAAGTTATTGGTGTTGAAGATTTTGAACTTCTCAATTGACTTAAACTCATTGACATGTTCATCAGGTACCTGCGCAATTTCGAGGAGCTGCACTTTTCCTTCATAAGAGATTAAAGTTCCACCTTTAACATCAGCAAGTGTTTTGGGTGTGACCTCCATGCAGTATTCATTCTTGTTGTTGATCAAATGGTTCAAAATTTTCAAATCCACAACAGCACCCAAGTTATCAGAATTTGCAACAAATACATACTCTTTGCCCTGTGAAAGCAGAGCATCAAGCTTTCCACTGTTCATCAATGCTGGAAAGACATCTCCATGACCAGGTGGATACCATGCATCCTTGCCAGCATTTCCTTTGGCGGGAAGTGGAGAGAAATCATCAACAACCAGGCGAGGATACTGACTCTGGTTAAATGTATGGATCTCAATCTTTGAGTTTGTATACTTTTCAACGATCTTCGAAGTGTCATCATGGGTGTTGAATGAGTTCATCAGAACAAGGGGCACATTGCATCCATATTTGGCATTGAGCGTCTCAATCTGGATGACAATCAAGTCAAGAAATGTCAAACCATTACGAACTTCAATGACAGACTTCGGCCCGGTACATCCCATAGTTGTTCCCAAGCCTCCATTGAGCTTCAACACAACAAGTTTGTCCAAAAGCTTCTTGGTCGCCGCAGGATCTTCGGGCACAGGGGACATGGTGTCATAAGGGACCACCACCTCATCAGTAGGTGTCTGGATCTTGCTCCATTCCACATGCTGAGCTTCACCACTGAGATAGCGACCTACGAGACTGATAAATCCAGATTTCTCATTTTCACTTATTCCATCAAGCGTGGCAACAGACGACTTGAGCTTAGAGAGCTTCTCAGCATCAGTGTGGTTTAGTGTTGCAGCTGCCATTTGTATTACCAAATTATCTGTATATATGGATCCATTTAATCAAGGATGAGGAAAAAGCTACTACACAATAACATTTTAAAATACATGCTAGCTATCCATAAGATCTAGTTACAGACTTACAATATACACAAATTGACAAAATCAAGCCTATTTGAATACTTTCATGCCATTCCATCCATAAGATCTAGTAACAGTATACATAAATTTTCAGCAATAAGCCTATCAGAATGCTTTCATGAAGTAGATAGATCAATTCAACAATCAAGCGAAAATGTCACAGCTCCATTATATTCTAACCGAGTGATCAATTCCAGTACATTAACATACAGAGAAGTTATGACACATTGCTATAACAGATCAAACAGCAATTACTAATAACCCTAATTCAGAAGTAAACACAACAAATCGGCTTCTGATCATAACATCATCAGCTCAAATGCATCCAAATTCATCACACACATGAATAAATACACAGTGATTTCGCAGCATACACTATAGTGATCCACATTGCTTCATAATCAATAACCAAACATCAAATCAAATCAAAATACAGCAGAATTCTCAGAAAATGATCAAATCAATCAAAAAAAAATCTTAGATCGAATCTGCTCTATCTGAGCTGGAAGTATCATTTCGTAACTACTAGAATGTAAATCATAAAATGAGAAGATTGTAGAGTAATGTAGCCATTAGCCATACCTGAGATGAGATTGAGAATAGATTCAGATCCAAAGAGAGAAGATGACCAGAGTGTGTATTGATTTACAAGCAACAGATTGTTGATCTATCTTCACACATATATATACCCATCCTACCTTCTCCACCTTTTCCTATTTCATTCTAAAAACAGGAAAAACAAGGTACACCGATAATTTTGGGCTTCCAGTGGACACCCTTAGGATTTGTTGGCCAAGCCCGATAGGAAATGCTTATATCTTCAACTTTTTGTTATGTTTTTTATTAGTCGGTTGTTCCGTCGAGATCAACATCATATGCTTAATTTGTTTAATGGTAATTTTTAAGTATCACATATGAAATTATTGGAAAAGATTATAAGGTGGTTGATACGGTAGGTGAGGTAAATTAAAGTTTTAGAAGCAAATTAGTCCACATAAGGTAGCCAATTTGTTAAAAACCGAATACAGTTACTGATCAGATAATGTAAAATGGTAGGGCTTGGGAATTGACGCACTAGAGTTATTTCAATTATAAGTTGTCAAGTGAACCGACTTTGCTTATTATAAAGTCTTTGATATATTATTGTGTACTTCAACATATGTGGAATATTGTACTATCAATCCATGTGTTGTACTATAACAAATCAATGCCTATGAGGCTATGAGTATGAGGAGTATATTTTAATATTGACTTGGTGAGGTTGTTAATTATTTTAAGAACGGATTGGTAAAAAATTTGAGTGCCGTTTTCAATTGAAATTGAATTTTTTTATAAAATATTCTATTTGAGTAAAAAGATGGCCGCTATATTACAAACCAATTCTTACCTATGTGATTGAAACCTCTGCAATTAATTCTTTCTAAAGAAATTAATAAAATGATGTTAAGTACTTCAGTAATCACTAATAACATTTGTTTGTACACGAGTTTTATTTCCATGTCAATTGTCATGAAAAGATCAAACTTGATAGGAACATATCATTACAGTGAATTAATATAAACCTAAAAACTACTTGTATATCCGATTTACAATTGACTTTTGCAAATTATAATTTATTAATCAAAGAAATTCATGATCAAGTGTATATATGTTTTCAGTTTGTAATTGACTTCAAATTATTTATCCCTTCATCTCTATCATCTTCCTCAGATTTCAATCTGACATCTATTCTTCAAATTTTCACTTCTTCATTCACCTGTTTTTCATACCATCTGGTCCTTTTCTGCTTCTTTAATTAAGATTAATGGAGTATTCTTAGACATGCACAAACTCTGCACCTTAAGTAGCTGTATGAAGTTTGTTTCTTCTCATGATCCAACTGCAGTTAATTACTTAACAATTTGCTGTCACCTCTCAATATATACTGTGATTTACTAGTTATAATATTTGTATAGCTCAGCTATAGATATATGTTCCAGGATTTTCATTTACAGCAAAGAAGTCATATATTTGATGCACTTTCTAATGTCTATATCATCATTTTTTTTTTTCTTGAGCATACATTGTCTATGAATTCATGGTTTAAAGTTTTCGATCGAGCTCTGGAAGAAACTTTCGGAGCTGCATCCACACATACATATGAAAGTAAAACTAGTGTTTTCTTGGATCACCAGTTTTCATGGCATTTTTAGAGCTCAAGTACAAGAGAGTTGATGTGATCCAGGAAATTATTTAATCATGTATTTTAACATTTGAGGCATTATTTTTTGTACATTCTTTTCCCAATTTTGGCCATTAAATAACCAAACTATTTGCGCAAAAAAAGTATGTCAAACTCACCTTCTAAGAATAGTGTTGATGAAATCCCCTACAATGTCATGAATTTTGGTGAGGAATGTGAATTCTTGAGCAACCCTCTTGATCCATTGGATGATCTTTGGTCATTGTATCAAGGCATTCTAGAGCAACCGTCCCTTAACGATGATTATCAGCCTAACGCAGAGACTATCCCGTTGATGATTGAGCAGCAACCAGAAATTACACCACAAGAAGGAGCAGATAAAGATTCAAAAGAGAACAAGGAATTGAAAAAGTTTGTGAAAGTTACCTCCACCTCATCAAGATCCAAGAAGTCCAGGAAAGTTAACAAGAGAAACGGTAGAATTAGTGATCATAATGTTAACAGGAGTACCGGTGGTAGTTTGGAACAAAGATCGGATAAAAATGTTGGAGAAGGACCATCATCATCAACGACTAAAAAACAAGACCACAATGCTAAGGAGAGGATACGCCGGATGAAGCTGAACGCATCTTACCTTGCTCTACGCGCCTTACTCCCAGATTCAAGAAGATCAAAGGTACTAGCTATACCTGTACATTTGCTTGATTTGAATGTTTTAGTAATTCACCCTTTATATAGATGTATGGAATGGATTTATTTGTTCATCATGTTAATTTTTTGTTAGTATAGGATATTTGAGTCACATTTTATGTCCCTTATTATAATTATAGCACACATGATGTATAATTGTAATCCTATGAACTCTAGCATCATAAATCAAGGTGATTTCAGTAGAACTAGATGTAATATTATGTAATCAATGTCGTTTCTGAGTTTGATGTGTACGCACATTGTTGCAGAAAAGATGGAGCGCTCCATCTGTAGTGGATAAAGTACTGAAGTACATTCCGGAGCTGGAAAATGAAATCGAAGAATTGAAATCCAAGAAAGAGGAAGTGCAGTCTGCAGCAAACAAGAACAAACCGGCCGACACTATGGTTAGTAGCAATGGAAGTTCCACAAATCATAGTTCAACGGCTTATGTGACTGAAGTTAACCAAGACGAAGCAATCGTTCAGATATGCATGACAAATACAGTTGGATCAACAGCATTTGCAAATATGTTGGAGAAGGTGGAAGATAAAGGCATTTGTGTAAAGAGTGCTTCCACAATGTATGTCTGTGAAGGCAGAATCTCTTCCCATTTACATATCCAGGTACTATCTCATGACCCTAATTAGTTTTAAATATTATTTTTAAATGAATAGATAAAAAGTTAGGAAAAAGATTGGTGAATAATTATAATTGTATGGGATGCATAAATCAATGAATAGTTGAAATTTAAATTGATTTTTACGGTTATGTATTATTTCGGAGTCATTTAAAAATTGTACGGAAAAATGAGATCGAAATGAAAGTGGTGAAATAAGTGTGTGTGAACTATTGATGGTAACTTCTAAGTTATTATTAAGTTCTATGCAATAAATTAGATATGGATGGATAAATTCTTGTACTAACGGAAAAGTACAACTCGTACTGCACAATTGTGAGCATAGTACGTTGAAGTATAATACTTCTACGTACGTACCTTGGTAGCTGAAATACATCTTTATAAATATATGTGCGTGCTTATGAATTTTGATTATAAATTATAAGGCAAACTTTAAATTCTTGCAGCTGTATACATCACTTGTTTATTTCTTTAAATTTTCCTTGTGTTTTGCAGATGAATCGAAGTTCAGATGGGACTAACAGCATTGCAGATTTGGAGGACAAATTTAATCAATGGTTGAGAATATGATATTGGGTCTTATAAATTAAAATTATATTTTAGCTAGAGAAATAGGAACATATTCTTATGAAACCGCTCTTTCGAAGGACAATCTAGGTCCTTATTATCCTTATGCTTAACTAACTTATGTTTTTTCATCAATCATAGTTAGAATAATATTGTCAAGATTTAAAATTCATTTTATCCCTTAATTGTAAGCTGGGTTATAAGAAATAGTATACATTATTATTATGTTAAAATGAAACTTGTAAGACATATTGGGGTGGTGGCGCAGTTGGCTAGCGCGTAGGTCTCATAGCTAAAGTTGAGTGATCCTGAGGTCGAGAGTTCGAGCCTCTCTCACCCCAAATTATTTTTTCAAATTAACTGCACTTCACAAAGAATGCTATATGTCGGTGTGTGGTAAGTTTGATTGACATAACTGGTAGTCTGGTACTATAAAATAAACTCTGGAAGCAAGGCCATAAGATATGTCGGCATATTCATTCTTTCTTTCAATTTTTCTGATTTTTCACGCTTAAAGAACCAATGAAATCATCAACTATACTTCAACAAAACACCAAATGGGGTGGTGGCGCAGTTGGCTAGCGCGTAGGTCTCATAGCTCTGAGTGATCCTGAGGTCGAGAGTTCGAGCCTCTCTCACCCCATTTGTTGTTTTTAATTCATTGATTAATTTCGAGTCTAAAGCTCGAAATTCAATTTAAGTCGAGCACTCAATTCATTGATTAACTTTGAGTCCAAAACTCGAAATTCATTTAAGTCGAGCACTCATTAATCATTAATGATTTAAGTCGAGCACTCAATTCATTAATTAACTTTAAGTCGATCACTCATTAACCATCAATGGTCCAACCGTAATATCGATGCGGGTTTGGGGACAGGAAGAAGAATACACTCCACTATGTGAGGGGTCCGTCCGCCCGGGGACAGGAAGAAGAATACACTCCCACTATGTGAGGTTTTTGGCCTTTCTCTGCCGAGTGCCGGCCACGCCCACAAGATGGTGAGGAAATAGCAATATCTATGTTGGTTTGTGACCACTGTGTTAGTCATTCCATATGTCATTTTCGCATGGCCTTGATATTAAAAAAATGTGTAGTTGCCAGTGTTATGATTTGGATTCGAGCCATCCAACAATTTCCTAGTTTCCTATTTTCAATCAATGTGAATTTTCTAACCCTATCACTACAAACTGGTCCACAAATCAACTCAAAGATTGTCCATTCATTGACAACCACAATTTTTAGCTCATTCCAAGTTCTAACCAAAAAGAATGGCAACAGCCCTGCTCGAGAACTGCCATATCTCACCACCCGAAAATGCCGTCGTACCCGAGCTAACGCTACCACTTACCTTCCTCGACATCATTTGGGTCACTTTCCAACCGATACGCCGCCTTATTTTCTACGAGTTTCCATGTTCCGAACCCGATTTTTTAAACATAATCATTCCGAAGCTAAAACAATCACTCTCCCTCACACTCAAACACTACCTTCCTTTGGCAGGCAACTTACTCTACCCTCTAGACACCAAGGACGAAACTAACAAGCCTGTGCTTCGTTACGTGAACGGGGACTCTTTATCTCTAACAGTTGACGAATCAACGAAAGATTTTGACTATCTAACCGGCTATGACTCGCGAGATGCAGATCAGTTTTACGATCTCGTGCCTGAATTGCCACCTATTTCGGAGGATACGAAGTACAAAATAGTGCCCGTTGTCGCCGTGAAAGTCACGTTGTTCCCAGATCGGGGGATGTGCATCGGGTTCTCTAACCAGCATGTACTAGGAGATGCGAGCTCCTTTGTCGGATTCATCAAAGCATGGGCCTCGATTAGTAAATTTGGAGGAGACGAAGAGCTCATCAAGTCGAAAGACGAATCGTTACCGATCTTTGATCGAACTTGTCTCAAAGATCCACTTGGAATTGATACCATATACTGGAAAACGATGAAAAAGCTCCCTTTAAAGCCAGATACGTTCTCTCTACCTACAGAACGTGTCCGGAAAACGTTCGTTCTCGACCAAGAGGCGATAAAAAAGCTGAAGGGTTTCGTTCTGTCTAAGAATCCAGGGCTAGAATTTGTATCATCGTTTGTGGTTTCAACTACTTATGTTTGGAGTTGTTTTGTGAAATCAGGGGAGGAAGAGATTGAACGTGATGAGACGTTCGTTTTCGTGGTGGATGTCAGGGCGCGTGTGACTCCAACCATTCCCGCCAATTACTTTGGGAACTGTTTGTCTTACGCAATGGCGCAAATCAAGCAGAAAGAGCTTGTTGGTGAACAAGGGCATGTGCTCGCGGCGACTGCAATATCCGAGGATATTAGGAACAGGGTGAACAAGAAGGATGAAGCATTGAAAGGCGCAGAGAATTGGATGTCGAATATGGAGAATTACGGGGTGTTTACAAGCGTACTTGCGATATCAGGTTCGCCTAAATTTGATCTTTATGGTGTGGATTTTGGATGGGGAAGGGCTGCGAAGGTCGAAGTTGTGACAATTGATTCAGAGAAATATTCCATGTCTTTGTCTAAGTCTAGAGATTTCGAAGGAGGGTTGGAGTTTGGCTTTTCATTGCCAAATGAAAGAATGGAGAAATTTTCAGCCATTTTTCATCAAGGTTTAAAGTCTGACTTTTGTGAGCCTTAGAACTCACCTTCTTTCAGGGTCCTTTTAGCTGTTATTATTATTGAATTTTCAACTATTTGGTTTTGCCTATTATCCTATGATATTACTGGAATGGAATTACCCATTTTCATTATCTAATAGTTGATGATTTTATATTCTCCTGACTCTGTGATGATTCCCTTGTAATTGGGACGACATTGTAAGATGAAACGAGACATTTGTTCTTGAACTGAGGGAGTGATAGATACGCGAGTGAGATAATCGAAACCAAATTCATTACAACAATTAAACAAGGTACAATACAAAACACACACGATCGTGTGTGCTGAATTATTACTTATTCATCATGATCTGGCAAAGAGAACGCCTTAGTATACTACTCCAGTGGCTAATTGTTGGTTCAGAAAAACACAGCTCTCATGCTGCATTGAGTAGATTCCATCTTGCAAATTTCAGGCAGAGACTTGGCCATTTTCCATATATCCTCCATCTTACCCATCATCTTTGGTTCCTTCTGCATATCCATCATCATCTTCCTCAATGCCTCACACCTGCACGGGCTGCTCACGCTCTGCAGCTCGCTGCAGCACATCTGCAACGTTGGATCTAGCATCGGGTACATCTCGTTCACCCTACCACCTCGACCACCCATCTTATGCATCATCCACATGCCGCATTGCCCCATTTCCATAGACTGGATTTCCGTATCGCAAGAGGGGTCGTGTTCCTCGTCTACCACGGTTGTTGTCACTTTTGTAGTGTGGCTGGTCACGGTGGAGAAGGCGAACAGAGCCACAAAGAGGGTGGCAAAGATTGCAAGCTTGGCCATTGTGTTGACTGTGATGAGTGCTCTTTTTGCTAGTGAAATTTTCTGAGTGAGTGTAAATGGGGAGATTGGGTTGGGTATTTATGGAAAGATTATCCCTTTGCATGAAGAGAAGGTGGAATGTGGTAAGGATCAATGTGACAATGGAGCAGAAATTTGGCAGAACTGAGAGTACACATATGTTGGTTCATGCAGAAGGAGACATGGGAGCTTTATGGTTTCTGTCAAAAGGTTTTTGTACACTTAGTACAGATGTTGAAATTGCTTGCCAGCCACCTAACAGGAAACTAAAACTAAATGAGTAATGTACATTGGACTTATATCAGTAACAATCAACAGCTATAAATTTCTGCAATTTACTACAGTAAGTAAATTAGTCATTAATATAAATTAGTCTTAGTTTCGAATACGGAATGGAGGGAGTTATGTTATTACATCATATTGGTATAAATTAGTCTGAGTTTCAAATGTTGATTATGTATGAAATTGGGATGTTTTAAGACAAAATTGAAAGAATTATATAATTGATAAGTCAAGTTCATTGAAGTTACGCTTTATTTTCTTCAACTTAAAATTTATTCAATTTATTTTAGCTATGTTTAGACTTCAGTTCAGTTACGTTTAGTAAATTTCAATTGAGCCAAGCTAGAACTTGGGTACGAGCAAATCTTTGAAAAACCCAGATTTTAATACATAGTTAAACAGTTTTCCTTCTTTTTATATGATTTTCTATGGACATTTATGATTGGATGCAAAATAAAGTAGGGCCAGAAATTAAAAATTAAGCTATTATATTAGTTAGGGGCTATGCACCATTGATGTCATGTTATGTGCTTCAAGAACATCTTCTCAGTTCTCACCTCCTTGGTTTTTAATGATTCTTGTCCTTTTCCATACTTGTTTATTCAGTACCACCATGAAACATCAATCAAAGACCCACATTATAGTGTAATTGAACATTTGAAATTCATCACACCATCTCTCACCCTGTGCTACTCCCAATTCAAACTCCCTGAAAGATTCCGGCAACTTTTCGCTCCAACATGCTACACACAAGTAACCGGAGAAGCCAAATGCAAAATCGAAGAACCATGAAAATTTTCACCCACCATTCTAAAACATGGAAACAACCATAAAGAAAAGTGCAGCAAGAATCCTGCTAATATCATGAAATCATCATACTTCAAGATAGCCAACTGAATGAACAGCTTAAAGATAAAATTGAAGAACCACATTCCATTGCATTTCCATCAAATTTGCTGTAAAAATGTTTCTGCATCTTGCATTGAATCCTATTGCTGTTCAAATCTTGACACCATGATCAAGAACTCAAGATACATCCATTCACACTACTACTAATCACTACAACATAACTGCTACAATACAACAGTATTCCAATTCTGGTAATAACAACAAAAGTTCAACAAAATTGCCTCCCAATCAAGCCTCAAACTGCTTCCCTTCAAAAGACTGCCCAAACTCCCAATCCTTGGGAGCCACATTATAATCCGTAATCGTCACCCCGTCACTCCCCGTCAGCTCGAACGACAACGGCTGCTTCTTAAAATCGGCATTGATATGCCAATTCTGCCCCCAAT
>JAYMSP010002113.1:0-26215 GCA_036897095.1 Plantago elongata
TTCCTAACCACCACCGGTGAACCGCCTCCCTCACCAGCTTCTTCGATTCCACCATCTCCACACCACCAAACACCCAATCCCGAAATTGAATCTCGAGAGAAGTAAACACTTATTGGAAGTGAATTCGTGAAGAGCTAGAGCACGAATAATGAATAACTTCGGAACTCCCAACATCCAGGAATTGGTGCCGATCAGAACTCGAGGTGACATCAATCGAAGGAGACGACATCGACTATGGCAGTGGTGGTAGCGGTGGATCGATTTGAGGAAGTCAATGGTCGCGAAGGGAGGTGGGTATGGCAGTGGTGGTGGTGGTGTTGATCGGAGGCGGAGTGGTGGTGATAATGGTGATGACGATGGAAGGAGTTGGTTGACGGAGGAGGCAGATTGGCAATGGTGTTGATAGATCGGTGGTGTTGGATTCATAGGTGTAGAGGCGGAGATGGATGGTGGTTTCCAATAGCAGAGGGAGGAGGCAAAGTGGAGAAGAAGGAGCTAAATCCGAAGGAGAAGAATGGAGGCAAGACCATGAGTGGAGAAGACTGGAGGCCAGATTGGCAATGGTTTCTTTCTTTTTTTTGTTAATCCACCTAGCTGAAATTATGCCACATAGGAAGCTACATCAGCTGATTATGCCACACACTCGCCAGAGTCAACGTCGGATGAGAAATTGGGTTTATCTGTAATAAAAAAAACTACATAGGGTTATCTGTAATTGGCACAAACAAGAAGGGGTTCATATTTAATTGTCACTATATATAATAGCATTAAAAAGATAAGACATGAAACCTGACATATTGCAAATAAAACATTACGTATGTGGGTGAGGAACATTGAATACATATAGCACATTACATAAATAATGTAGAATATTAAAGAGATCAGTCGAGAACATCAAAGAGATATGGGAAGAACATTACACCAATAACGCACAACATTGTTGACATCACATAAAACATTATGTAACACATAACTGTATATTTACAAGAACATTACAAAGATACGTCAGGAACATTACATTAATAACGTAGAACATTGTAGATATCACATAAAATATTGATGCAACAAAGTTCACTTTATTTTTGCATAAACAATACCTAGATACATATAGAACATTACAGGTAGAATATTTTAGACAACACATAGCACATTGATGTAACATTGCACAACGGAACCATTACAAGAATACGTTAAGAACATTACACAAATAACATAAAACATTGTAGATCATACATGCATGGCGCACATTTTAGCAATATTGCACGTATTACATGCATGACCCATATCACATATAACATTACATACATAAGCCACAACATTGTACATATGATCTAGAACATTTTATTCATATTTGTTTTTGAATTTCAACTTCTATTTTGAAAAAGTTCTTCCATCGGTGAACATTTGATTAAAACAATGTTTAAACTTACACACATATATAACTTGAGTAGATCGGCGACTAAACAACCTAATCATAAGAGAAACACCAAATTTCGAACATATTTTCGTGTACTCTGTTTAATTAACATCCTACATATACGCAAAAACATTACAGAAAGAAGCCAAAAACATAACACATATTAGATAGAACAACATAAACAAAATGACGCAATTTTTGAGATCTGGTACAAAATTTCAACTATAATTGCGAAATAAACACCGATTCACATAAATAATGTTGAGATCTAGTTGTTTTCGTACCTTTGTGATGCCGATCTATGATGAGCTTCTCCGATTTTTGGTGAGTTTCTCTAATTGCAGCTTAAAACTGCACGGTTTTATGCTTGTTTGCGAGATTTCGAGCTCTATCAATCGATCTCCATCAAATCTATAGAAGCCACGCCGAATCTAAATTTTTCTCCGGCGGATTTGAGCTAAGGAAGGCAGTTTATGGGAGGAAAGAAGTTTTCCGGTGAGGGTTTTTGGAAGGTTTTGAAAAGTGTTTATGTTTTCATCAGTTTATGATCCAATTGATCAACCAATTTAAAAGGCCCACTTCCTGGCTCTTAGTTGGGTTGGGTGGCTTTACTAGTTAGTTTTGGTTTGGGACAATTGTATAAATACTAATAGTTAGTCTCTTATGTCTTTCTTTAAGAGTGGTCTCTCATAAGACTCACTCAATCAGAACAAAATTGTCATGATTTGAGTGAATTAAAAAAGAAATGGTCTACAAGAGAATTTAGGAACTTTAAAATTGAATGTAATTATTTTTCTTTCAAGGAGAATGATGAGTTATTACTTGAAGTGTATAGATAAATGGGTGATCATTTCCAATGACCACGAATGGGGGATTATAGAGGTTCGACTCAGCTTAACTCGTTAAAACTCAAGATCACTTCATTATGTAAGGTGTTCAAGTCGAAGTTGAACCTAACTTTTTGAAAGTTCTATTATCGAATCGGGTATAACTAGGCTCATTCGTACTCGACAAGACTTGGTTAAGCTCGGTTAATATTTTGTACACAAAGTCTCATAAGAGACGGTCTTTAGATAAACTATCTAAAGACGGGACTATATTGGTTCTTTTTTTGCGGATCCTCTAATTAGCCCGACCCGGATCTGTAGCTGAGCATTTTTCGTGGTATAAATAGCATGTTTTAGGCAATTTTCTTCTTTCTCTTTCTTTCTTCCTTTTTTCTCCTTACTGATCTAGTTTCTTCTGCTCGTAATTGCTTCAGTTTTTGCTCTTTCTCTGTGATTTCCTCATTTTCTGCTCCAATCTTGTTGTTTTCCACCTCAACTTTCGTTCAATTCTAAATTGTAAGTGTTTTATGCTCCGGTTTTGTGCTTTTCTTCGTTGTTTATGCTATGCTAGGGCTTTTTTGGGGGTTTTGGTGTTTGATTTAGTGCTTCCTCTCACTTTAACTGTTATTGTGCAAAACGATGGTTGATAAAGTGTGGTAACGAAGGCAAGAAGTTTTCTAGTCGGGCTCACGCAGAAATCATTGTCCGGCGATGCAGGTTTTTTTTTTTTTTTTGGTAGTTTTTTTCAACGGTTGTGATGGATTTTTTTACGTTTCTGTCGTTTTGACGGTTCTAAGAACAGTTTTGTGTTGATGAGAACATGAATTCTACATTTTTTTGTGAACATGGGTTATTTACTTGGTAACATGTGTTATTTATGTGTGATCATGGCTTGTTACAATGTTGAAGTGTTGATGAAGATACAATATATGTCCAGTTGTTTATGTGTTGATGAGAACATGAATTATGGATTTATTTATTTTTGTGAACATGGATTATTTACATGGTAACATGTGTAATTTTATGTGTGAGAACGGTTTGTTAATGTATTAATGTGTTGATGAAGATGCAATATATGTTTTGTTGTTTGTGTGTTGGTGAGAAAATGAATTTCATGTTTTTTTTGAGAACATGGGTTATTTACTTGAAAAAATGAGTGATTTATTTGTGAACATGGGTTATGTATTTGAGAACATTTTGGTTATTTATGTGTGAATATAATTTGTTTGTGTTGAAGGTTGTTTGTGTTTTATGAGAGAACATTATATATATGCCTGATAACATGGGTTGTTTCTTTTTTTTCTTTTTTTTTGTAGATGTTAATGTAGAGAAGTAGAAGAAGGTTAGGGCTAGTAAGTCGAAGATCTTCAAGCATGAACATGTAACGCTAAAAGAACATGTGGAGAGAGGTTCACAATTGGTTTCTATGAGGGTTGAAGGTGATGAAGATGAGAAAGAGGAGGTGATTTTGAAAAAAATGACCACTATGTGTCAACCAAAGAAGCTCAAAGAAAGGAAAAGACTCACTTTTGTGATGCTAGTTTTTTTTTTTTTTTTTATCTGTAGTAATGCATTGAACATCAGTGTTTTTTTTTTTGTAGTTGTACCAAATCCTTGTTTGTCACTGATATCATGGGGTTTGTGTTTGATATCATGGGTTACTTGTCTAATAACCTGAGTTATTTCTTTCTGAGATCAGTTGTTCATATATGAGCATTGTTGTTTTTTCCTGAGATCATGTGTTTACATTCTAAGATTATTGGTTAACATTCTGAGATCATGGGTCAACATGATGAGATCATAGGTTCATAATATGAGATCATGTGTCAACATTTTAGATCATGGGTTACTATGAGATATGAGATCATGGGACAACAACATTAGATCATGTGATAATAATATGAGATCATGGATCAAATAACTGAGATCATGTGCTAATATTATCATATCATGGGGTTACTATGAGATCAATATTTTTTAATACTATGAAAAATGAGATTATGGGATAATAATATGTGATCATGTGACAACAACATAAGATCATAAGACAACAATATGAGATCATGGAAATATGATATAATCGAATAAGACATAAACAAAGTTGATAAAATCATGGTACAAATAAACTAAGTTGATTAGGTCACATAACATAACATTGAGATCATGGTACAAATAACCAAGATCAAGCCTTGAAGTGCATCTTTTGAAAGAGAATTCAATTTTTGCAGCAAGTCTTCGATACAAATCATGCCTGGCATCCAAATTGTTTGTTGTTATTCCTTTCAAATTCCCACCAATGTTGAAGTCATCACCAATGGATACGGTGTTTGAGTTGTTAGCAACAACTATGGCTGCACAAGTTAAGCAACACATGTAAACATGTTGTAAAATGCAGATAACATGGATCATATTACATGGAGCATGGGATACACATCTCAACAAGTATCAACTAGCAACATGCCAACTACTTATTATGGAAACATGGTGTAAAATGTAGTGAACATGGATCATATGGCAGGGAGCATGGGTTATGCATATTAGCAAGTATCTACTGGTGACATAAGCAGAGACCATGGAGCATATGACAGAGATCATAGGATCGATATATTGAAAATTACTCAATATCGGAGATAGAACAACTTCGATATGAAATCATTGGACGAATTGCGTAGAACATGGTAAATATATTATATAGTGCAGGCATTATAATAAGCTTATGCTAGCCTCATTTCAACTACTGATCATGATATCATGGGGTCTACTGCATAGATCATGGGTTTCATGACAAAGAGCAGAGTGTAGACAGTATAACAAGCTTATGTTAGCCTCAATTCAACTACTGATCATGATATCATGGGGTCTACTGCATAGATCATGGGTTTCATGACAGAGAGCAGAGTGTAGACAGTATAACAAGCTTATGCTAGCCTCATTTCAACTACTAATCATGATATAATGGGGTCAACTACAGAGATCATGGTATTCATGACAGAGAGCATCATAACAAGCCAAAACAAAATTGAAATCTCTAAAGGAAAAATAATCAAAATAGTATAGAACATGGCCTAGAGATTAAATAGATTCATCAGCATTTTCAGTTCCCATGTTTGATCCAGCTGAATTCGGCATCTACAAACAATAACTAGTCAAAATCTCAATAGATAACAACAAACGATCTACTATCTAACATGAATCAGCTAAATTATTCGATCAAATCATTGGAAAAATGGTAGAACAACCCTAAGCTTTTTTTTTTTACAGTAGTTTCGGCGATATGATCGATCGTTGCAGATCAGAAGCTTAGATTATCGATCGTAGCAGCTCTGATTCTCAGGAAATAGCGCAGCAACGGACGGTAGCAGCTCCGATTATTAGGAAATAGCGTAGCAATCGAACGGTAGCAGCTCCGATTCTCAGGAAATAGCATAGCAACCGAACAGAGATCGCAGCTGGAGAAGAGACGACGAGATGGCAGCTACTTAGAAGCTAGAAGCTGAGAAAATCGCAAAAGAAGCTCAAAAAATCGTCAATGACGATAGAGAGAGAAAGTGTATTCATGACTGTGAGCTAAGGGTTTTCAGCTTAGGGTTTTTGTGGCTTTATATGACCCGTATATGATAGTTCGACCCGTATGTTTTCATAGTCTGACCCACCTTCTGGTCCTTGGTTGGGTAGTTTTTATTTAGTTATTCGTTGGGGTTAATTTGTAATATATATATATATATATATATATATATATATAGCATGTCTTAGGGTCTTTATCTATAGGGTGTCTCCTCTATTTTGTATATCTTTTTTTAACAAGCTCGACTAAAGCTCGAACCTCATGAGCTCGCTCAAACCTCATGAACCGAGCTCGTGTCTAGTTACATTGATCTTGAATGAAGCTCGGAAAAATATGTGAGTGGTATTTAACATTACTTAACACACCACGTGCCAAAGTTCAATAATGCTAGTAGTGCTTATAAAAGTGCAGAAAAGCAAAACCTTTCCCTCCCTCCCTTCTTAAATGTAGCTTTCTGTGGAAAACATAACAAGGGTTAAATGCAGTAAAGAGAAAAAAGATCATCATATCTAACCATAACATAGTACATATTCTAGAGGCGCATGCTCAGCTTAAATTGAGTACCCTACCCATAGGATTGCATAACCAAATTAACATCCTATTTTCAGAGTGACCCTCTCCTCATTACAGATGAACTTTATTCTATTAAACCACCACATGCAAACAACAATAATCGTAAATCATGGCAATTGCTTCTCATCCAAATTGAGAAACCCTAGCTTACCAACCCTAATCAATCAATCAATCAAGGTCTAACTTAAGGCGGGTGCACTCGGAATGATACAGCTTGCTTTAACTTTTAAGTTTGTACAGATTCATTCCTAAAATGCACCTTATTAATATTATTATTGTTTACGGATCATTTAAATGTATGCTAGGCGAGTTGTGTTTCGTTGCTGCTTCTCTAATCCTCAATGACAAGACATCACTATGCAATTTTCTTGCGCCTAATCAAAACTAGCATTAGTTTCCTACGTAATGTTTGATTTGCCACCTAAAAGAGATAGACAGCATGAACGCAACAGTAGAAAAAAATAAGGTAAAAAAACAGCAATCTGTTCATTTTGAATAGAAATCACAAAATTTTCAAATCTTACATCATAAAATATTCTCTCTTCCCACTTTATGTCACTCGATACCGCTCTGTTCTTCAATTTGTATCTATAAGCAATTATTCTTTTACAAATTTGAGTATGGTGAGTAGACATAGCCTACCGCTTTCATCATGCTACTTGAGCAATACAGCCCGAATATAGTGTCCCAGGTGATATAACTATAGCACATGGTGCTAGTTGCAAAACAGAGAGCACAACAATACTATGATGTTCTCGTCATGATGCGTTGAATATCATCTTAGCACTGCCAAGCTGAATATTGGATCGCTATTGTTGATTCTTCAGAGTGGGGAATGCAATCACATCACGTATGCTAGCTGAGTTTGTTAAAAGCATGACAAGCCTATCAATCCCAAGACCCTGAAGGAGAAAAAGGAACCAGACAGATTGTCAACTTACAGTACCTGAGCCGTTGAGCGTCCATAAAAAAATTGCATTTTAATAAGTTACGAAGCATACCATTCCAGAAGCAGGAGGCATTCCATACTCCAGAGCCGTTAAAAAATCTTCATCCAGAGTCACATCGTATGCCTCATCATCTACTTTCTTGTCTTTGGCTTCTGACGTTTCTAAACCTGCTTTCTTCTTATTATGCTGCCTCACTTGCTCTTCCAGCCGTTCCCTCTGCAACCACATTTGGCAGAATCACTATTTTAGCTAACTGCACGAAGGAAATTAGGTGGCCAGAAAAGGAAAAGCAAACAAAAATTGGAAAATGGGATGATTACCTGATCTAGAGGATCAGTCAGTTCAGAGAAAGCATTTGCCATCTCACGGCCACAAATGAAGAGCTCAAACCTCTCTGTCAAGCCAGCATACCTGCAAAGACATTTAAAATAAGCTTACTACGAAAAAACATTTGAGCATCTGATAATCCCCATGCATGGTTTAAAATCTCAGCAGAGTACAGAAAGTTTTTAATCAAAATGAACTTCAAGATGCTTCACAGTAGAATGTATTTTCAATGCAAGCTTTAAATCTTCATTTTCTATGTCAGAACTATTACATCACATTCCGAAAATTCTGATACGTCTCAGTTTTCATGGATCCGGAAAAAATATAGATATAGAACCCCAGTTCCAAGAGAATGTAAGAAATAACGGCAGCAACTATGACTCATAAGAGTTAACACCTTCTGTGCGGTTTGGCTAGTGGTGATATTTCAACTGGGTAGTCCAGAACAAAAGTGGGCTGCAATAACTTTGCCTCTACTGCTAATTCAAAGACCTGAAAATAACAGAAGCAATGTCCTTTAGTTTAGCATAAAGATGTTTAAAAATGAAATCGACACTATTAACATTCTTCCAGTTTTTTGCCATAGACCATAGAGAGGATTTTTTGTACATGTTGCAGAAACTATCAAAATTATGTATATTGACCTCACTAAGCACATGACCAACAGATGGGCATGCATCAATGAAACTCTTGCTTTGACCATCAAGTGCCTGCAAAGCAGCTTCTTTTGCAGATGTCAAATCATCTCCGAACTTTTTGAAATCAACCCCTGTTGCTTCTTGAACGAGATTGTGCATTGACTCCCTCCTCCACGGTCTCTCTAAGCATATCTCTACACCCTGTAGCATACAAGGAGCATTAAGTTATCAGCAGGATAACAAAATGAAACCTCTTTAGAATTCATGAAAAGAAAGCACAATAATTATGAATGTAAACCCAATATTTCTATTTGAAACGACAGAAGATTCGATATAATGTTGAGGAACGTGTATTATCTATAATATATAATGAGGTCAATCAAATGGACTCAATTCAGGAAAGGTTACCTGATAATCAAGGGTAAGGCTCCCATTAACTGCAAGAGCACAGTTTGTTACTATCTCTTCTGTCATATTCATCATGTTTTCATAGTCTGAATATGCTTCATACATCTGGGCAAACAAATGAGATAAATATTTGAATTAACAATAGACCATATAAAAAGAAAATGACACAATCTATTTGGAGTCAGACATGCAATTGACACATTTGGTCATCATGTGTACAAGAAACTGCTGACAAGTAACAAAATTGTCTACCTCAATTGTGGTGAACTCAGGATTATGACGAGTGGAAAGGCCCTCATTTCTGAATATCCTTCCTATTTCATATACTTTTTCAAATCCACCAACCTGTCATCAGCAGTTCAACGCAACATGAACACTACTGCAAGTGAAAGATTTGTGATGCCAAATAATGGAAAAACAATAAAGACAGGTGAAATAAAGGCAGCCGAGCAGATGAATCTTCAATAGTTCAAAATACTGAAATCAGGACAAGGAATCATTCATTGAATGAGAGGAATGCTTGATGAGGCATCACAGAGCAGGCTGCCAAAAGAGTATACTGGAGAGCTAACCAAACATTATTCATACTATATCTGATAAATAGGGAATGTCATCAAGAAGGAATGAATCTTCTGAGGGAAACAAGACAACTGAGAGATGACTATTGATATAACAACAAGCAACTAACATTTACATGCATATACAAATCAAACAGTGCATGCACCTACCATGTGTATTTTACATATAATATTGTGATCTCAATGAACAACCATGTAGATGTACATGTAACACTAAGCATTTCATAAAGCTTCTGAAAATAAGAATTCAATAAATCAACAAGCAGGAAGAAGTTCTACATACTTAAACTTTGGATTCTCACCAGCATTCTCTTTAGGTGAAGCTCTGTTGCTATTCTCAAATAAAGATCTTGACCAAGAGAGTTATGGAATGTAATAAAGGGCCTAGCTTCAGCCCCTCCAGCAGTTCCCTAGATGATAAAATTTACTATTAACCACTTGGAAAAAGCAACCCGAACATACTCCTGCAAATTTAGTTACCAAACACCTAACCTAGTCCAAAGAAAGAAAACTGTGATATCTACTTGAAATCCATATTGTGGGAAATCCTACAAAAACAGAACGGAAAAAGAAAAAGGAAAAGTAAGAAAAGAATTTATATATAAACAAAAAAATCCGGGCAAATGCCATATTAAGAAAGAAACAAAAAGTGGTGCATTCCTTGCATGACATAGAGGGAATAAAAACTAACTTTATGATGACCACCACATTGTGTCATGCTAATTGCTACTTTTGAAATTCAAGGACATTTTCTGAGTTTCTTGTGTCCAGAAATTCAAGAACTTAAGAATACATAACATTTTAGTAGAGTAGCATTAAATTACAGATTAAAAGTTTTGTTATGGATTTCTAACACACCAGGAAAGTAAAATCAATTAATGACACATGCATTTTTGGCAACAGATTTAATAAAAGTTTATGGAAATTCGTTAAGTGGATAAATTGATAGAGTATCCGACATATAGGCATCGGATGATATGTTTTTCTTTGCTTAGGCATAAGCACTTGGAAACTGAATAAAATGAAAAAAAACATAAACAATTTCTTTTAAGCATTAATATGCATCTTTTGATTAACTTCCTACCACTGCAAGAAATGTGCTATTTACCTGGAGAACTGGAGTTTCCACTTCAATAAAACCAGCAGACTCCACTGTCTTCCTTATTTCTGATATAATCTACTGAAAACAACGTTAGCGACTTGCCAGGTGTTATAAGCACACAACCAACAGAAAGAGAGTAAAGAGAGGCTCAAGAAATCAACCTTAGATCTTTTCCTAAATACGTCAGCTACCTCTGGATTCGCAATCATATCTACATACCTTCGGCAAAGAAAAAAAATAAAAAGCTTCAGACCATGAAAACAAAAAATAATAAGAAAATAGATGAACCTATGACTCTGCAGTCTTAAGAAGAATAAATCAAGACGACGGCTTTTCGATAAGAATTTAAAGGCGATTTACCAAGATAGCTATGTAGCACAGATACATCTATGAGGTGGACGTATCCTTGTGTCTCAGAGCTACATATCTTGCATTTTAAATATATTTACTATTTCTTATTATAAGCAAAATTCCCAAGGTATTCTTAGTTCTTTATTCTTTAGGGTTGGAGAGCAAAGAAACAAGAGACCAAAGGGTATACAAGTACTATAATCAGAAGAAAATCCTAAGTAGTAAGTACATAGAAATCTGGCCTTGGTTTACGTACTCATCACATCCTATATGATTTTAACGTATTATGTATTGAAATTGATGAAAATTAACATATCCGTATCCTGTTCTTTGAGACTTTTATGTTTCCATGTTCTGTATCTTTACAAGTATCCGTATCCGTGCTTCCTAGCATGATAGTGTCACATAGCTTTATCAAGATTAAGCTTTATTATCAAGAGCAAACTTCACGACATATACTAGTATCTTCTCCTATTTACTTGCATATTTACTTCTCATCAAACTGGAAAACAAAACAGAGAAATATATAATGAATGCTTCTATAAAACATCGTAAAGAGGTAACTGAAGGTTAAACACGATTACCTTTGGCGGTATCGCTTATCTATGTCTGTCAAGCCATGAAATTTATCCGGTAAAGGGAGTAAAGATTTTGTGAGAATTGAGAATGACGTAACACAAACAGACAGCTCCCCTGGAATAAACGCAGACATTAAAGAGAAAGGAAAACAAATTATCCAACCACATTGCATGAGATTATAAAAGCAATGAAAGTGATTATGTCTCCCGTGCCACAGATAATTAGTACTACAAATATACTGAGTGCATTAGTCCAAGACACATCACATGGCTAACACGTTTCTTTTTTTAGCAGCGATATTTCAAAAAAATATAGTAATAAAGATTAAGGGAGTGTTCAAGCTGTGTATATTAAAGGAACGACAGCAAGCAAATCATAAATGCTAAAAACAGGGTTTCTACTAGCTACATGGCTGAACCGACCTACGAAAGCACTTGAAAAGGATCCCGTATGTACATGCTTGTTATACACTGCATCATTGATTTCTGAAGGGATCTTTGTGATGATATACAATTCTCTTTAAAAATAAGGCACTATTCAATTTTATCGGGATTCCAAATCCCTCTGTTACGGACCTAGACGTTGTTATATAAGATGAGATGGAACAAGAGGAAGTCATTATGGACATACATGCAGACAGAAAATAGAACACATGAGGTGTAGTTCCAACAGAATACAAAGAAATGAAGAAACACAAAAGGTAAGAAGTTTGAGACTTCATCGTGTAGGCAGCTTACTATTTGGCTAGTTTCTGAGATTGTTGAGATTAAATTTCCTTCTATTAAATGGGTGACATCAAAGCCTGTGTCATCCTCTAATCCTAAGGTTGTACCACGATAAGCTAATCAAAAAATTTGGAACTACACAAGAATAGGTTGGTCGAATTTTTTGTTTTTATTCTATTCAACTAAGTTTTCTTATTTCTGAACTTGTGAAGTTGTTAAGAACTACTATAGGGCAGGGCAGTTGACCGGCACTTTATTTGTTACAGTTAAACTGAGGTTATGCTTAGAGTTCATTCTGTTGCTTGATTCTTTTCCATCAGATATATTGTAATCAAAATTCCTTTCCAAGAAGCTTCCATAGAAAAAGATTCCACAAACAAAAGTCATATTATTATTCAGGTTTTGTGCATCATGAGGGCCTTGACTATAGAATAAACTGTACCACTCAAATCGCAAGTCAGGTTTTGGATTTGGCTTTATGCTCTTTAACTAGTAAACTGCAGATAATACTGGTTTTAGTAAATATCAGAAGGCTTGACTGTAGAATAAATTGTCATGGATTTAACATGGCATAGTTCCACTAGAGTATTTATAACGTGATATATACTCCCAACTCTTGACACATTTATTTTTTGTTTTATGTACCATTTCTGAAGGACAGCAGTTGATACTTCAGATAGACATACCGACTTGATTTTGAAGAAATCAGAGCAATTAAATTGACTAAGAAACTAACTTGAGCCATTTAACACACCAATATACTCCTAATATATAAAAATAAATGAGGCTGGAAGGTTAAGAAATACCTTTGTCTGTGCGTTTAATTGAGCCTCTTGCCCCCACTATATCACCTACATCAATCAATGTCTTCAAATGATTGAACTGATCACCTGGTAGTCTATCTTTCTCACAGTAAAGCTAAAAGAAATGGGATAAAATTATCATTAGCCCCTGGCAACATCCATACACACTAACTTGAAAGCACTATTAAATAGGTTAATGAACAGAGTTGTCAACAATTATACTCAGGGGGTATCATTTGAGTTCGGATTTACAGTCTCTCTCTCACATTATCATGAACTTCTCCTCAAGAAAGCATTATCCAGCTAAACTAACAATTGGGTTTCCATGAAATAAAGGAACAAAATAGTCAAAACTTATGTTCATCATATATTCCATGATTCCATCACCTTCATTTCATAGCAAATGCGAATTTATATAGAATACCCAGTACTACTATCTTACAGCAAAATCTCAGCCGGTTTGAAAAATTAAAAAATATACTACCATGTAGGAGTTACTCCATTTGTTAAAGATGTGTTTTTTTATTGGCAATTACCTACATCATTAAAAAAGAAGTATAGTAGGATGTACTTTCTGACCACAAACTACATTGATTCTATTTTGTTCCTTGCAAGTTCTAATTTATTTACACTGGGCTTTTCTAGCTCGATTGGGCACAAAAATAAGCAGTACTAATGAACAAGAAAACAAACCTAGATGCATATTCGGCAGTCAAGAACAGTATTTACTACGACAAAGATAATGCTGAAAGCAATAAACCGGTATTGATACCAATGACGATGCTGAAAGCAATCAACTGGTACAAAACACGATAGACAGAAGCAATGATGTTAAAACAGCGAGAGAGTTGAGTATGAAACCTGGATTGTGCCTGAGTCATCTCTTAAAGTCAAAAAAGCAAGCTTTCCAAACGCCCTACGAGCCATAATTCTTCCCGAAACTGAAACGTGATGAGCATCACCGGTGGCCTCTTGACCGTTTTCAAGATCCTTATAAATATCTTGGAGCTGATTTGCAGTATGAGTACGATCCCACTTATAAGCATACGGGTCCATGCCGTCACTCCTCATTTCTTCCACCTAGAGACACAAGCTAGTTAGTTAGGCTTTGCTATCTTCGTCTGACGATAACCGATCTGAATTGAAAGGAACTGTAGTATAAAAATGAACCAAACAAAACTAAACTGAACTCTATGAATCTGAACTGAAATTAATGAGTTTTCAGATGAAGAGAACAAGCCTTGCAGGTGAAGCAAGATGCCATATACATTGCAACCCATTCATATGCTTTTCGATTTCTCCAGTTATTCAATTTGGTTTAAAAGTCATTCCTATCCACGAATTCATAAACATAAAGCTTCTTATCTAAACTATCTATCTTATCCCCAATGCAGTTGTAATTACTTCATTGAATTAATCATGCAGGTAATAAATGAATTCTAAGTAGAAGGATTGAAATGTGTGATTATTATTCCTATATCCTGAAACAAATTGAAAATAGAAGAGCAGAATTGAAATTGAAAAGGTGTAAATTGGAACCTTTTTTATGCGCATAGAGCGAATTGCTTCTTTGTCAGAGGAGGAAGTTGGAGCAGAGGCGGAAGCCCTGCGATTGCGTCCACCGGAAGGTGGTGGAGAAGTGGTAGCGGCGGCTGGAGAAGAGGAGGAGGAGCAGCATCGAACGAATTGGGATTTCGGGAAGAGAAAGGAAGGAAGTAAACGTCGATTGTTTGGTTTTGAAGCGAAGTGGAGCAGCTGCTTCAGTCTCACTGGCTGCAGTGCCGCCTCCATTGCTGCACCTTTTTCGTTCTTCTCTCCCACAATATGTGCGCTGTGTTATCTGCTACTCCTTCATGCGGGTATCTTGACCAAAAGGATCATTTTGACTTCATTCAATTAAACATGTTCCACCTTTAATTATACTTGCTAGGATTGAACCACCATGTATAAACGCGGTGATTAGGAGTGGGCGTCTGTGAATAGGATATAGGAAAATTCCGAATTATCAAATTCCTATATTAAATTTCGAAACAGAATTAGTATTGATTTTACATCCCAATTAAAATTTAAAATTCCGAATGAAATTTTATGTATGTATGTATATTGGTAGTACAATATTTATACGTAAAATTAAATAGTGAAATCATGATACTTCATAAGTAGAATTGAATGATTTATTAATTTATTTTGGTTGTACAATGACTTTAGATTGGAATTACATGTTTACTATAACTTTTCGATCAACCATGAATGTTCTGATTTTTGAAGTAAATTTAGTCTTTAATTCTTTTATTTATTTATTTAATAATAGTGAAATTACATGTATGATGATTTTAAAGTTTTGAATCAAACATATTATGTTGTCTATATTTGTTTAAAAATAATAGAAAACAACTTAGTACTTGAATTGGATGATGAATATGTATTAGGCTTATTTCGACTTTATTTGGAACGGGACTGGTAAGTTAAATAATTGTCCTGATCCCAAATTCCATTCCCGAAAATTCCAAAGTTTCAAATTTCCTGCCCGACGCCCACCCTAACGGTGCCCATCGTTGCCATACTTGTTAAATTACGAATAGTTAGGTTATAGTCACACACAAATTTTCTTATCTTGTTAGTATTTAAATAAATAGATTTGTTACTTATTGAACTTGAATTTTTTTTATCTGTTAAATTCAATATTGATCGAAGTTAATTTAGAAGAATAGACAACTCAAAGTCTCAAACCACTATTATCCTACATCACATCTAGATATGGTACACTGCGCGAAGTCCATTTTTTTGAGGCCAAGGTAATAGACATATACTACTTGTTAATCTCATATAAATGAGATGCCTTGAGCAGTAACAACTTGTTCGGGTTCAGTCTCCATAGTTTTACTAAGTGAAGGTTACTAAACCATACAGTATGAAATAGGAGTATCATAATGTCAAATGTAATTGATATATCATTTTTGGACAACGGCAGGATCTAATGCCATAAGTTGAATTTGGAAATTATGCTCTGAAGTGATCCTTGGAAAGTGCCTCCATCATCACCCTCTAGTGCAGATATATCGGCATTAGTGCAACACCTGCAGCAATTGAATACTCCACTGGCCAAGCTTGAGCCTTGAACTTCATGTGGATCTTGTTTTTCAAAAACATCTAGCTCATTTTGGTTGAACACAACATCAACACTGCACCGTAGGTCCATAATCAAGTCCTTCACATAATTTCAGCATACACTCTATTTCTAAATTCCTCCATGATAGGATTCTCAGGGGTGACCTCTACCGTCTTCTAATCAGTGTTGTTTTTTTAATTTGCTAACACATTCTATTTTATAGTATGCACCAATACTTTGTACCTCTACAATTTCACGCGGATCAAATTCAAATTGCACAAAAATATATTTAAGATGTTGCTTATATTTTAAGCTAATCTTGCCATTGATATTGCGTACACATACAAACAATAACATCGAAGAGATTTAAAAATAAATAATCAATTTTTGAGAGTCCTACCTTTGGAGTTAGGACGTACATAGTATGCAGTCCATCTGCGGTAAAAAATTTATCATCTTGCATGTGCCTTCTCAACAAAGTTAGCATACAGATGGCTATTTGGAATGTTCATGCCTGGCAAATTAAATAGATCAGAATCACGACATATTCAAGATCCCATCATGAAACCAATGAGAAATAAAGCACGATACTTCACACTTATGCATCTATTAAACAATTCTTAATCATCAACAGTGAAAGAATACAAGCAACACTTAAAGTGCTAAATCACAACAATCTTATGACATTTCATCGATTATTCAAACAAAAAAATTTACATTAGATAAGCATTTGCTTGAATTACAAATGGAGATACTATAATAATCAGTTTGAGTCGAGATAAACTGAAATTTTAAAGGAGTTGTTGCTGAAAGTCGTAGAACCCATGCTCATTCAGCTGAACCAACTCCCTATAGAATTCCAATAATGCATCCGAAAACCATGGAGAATAACAACCCACTACTCATAGTAATGTTGAAATTAAAACAAATACACTAAAAAAGGTTAAAATATTATGCAATAAATTACCATGATACAATGCATAAATTTCACAGCTTGTGTAGGGTACATTTGTGTACATGTGTCTAAGCATCTGAGCTTTAATTTGATCTCGCATGTTGTAATACCTCATTGCGAACACTGTTCGTAACTGTGAAAACCTGAGTGGAATTAACTGCACAAGGACTTTCACAATAAGATAGTCAAGTAAAACAAACAAATCTTAATATTATTATCACCTGAGCAACTTTTTAAATAAGAAAATTCAGATTCTTACAGTGATTGGAATGCAGAATTTGTGGGCCCATTCCTTGTTGTCTCCAAGCATCTGATCTCTAATTTCTTTTAGCATGTTGTGAGACCTCCTTGTAAACAGGTTCCTAGTCCTGTTGGACTGAATAGAATCAACCTTAGGAGGGCGAATTAACAATCTAACAGAACTTTCCCTCCTCACCCTTGAAAGTGCCACGTACAGTTGGCCATGGGAGAAAATTAGCTCAGGCAAATAAATTCCAACTTGGTCCAAAGTTTGTTCTCGAGCCTTGTTGATAGTCATAGCAATCATAATCGGATTGGGAACTGGTGTCTCTTGAATGAAATCAGACTTCCCATGTAAGCTTTTCCTCGAGGTGTGAAACTAGTCCTATAGATACAAAGCTTCCCTTGTAAGCTTGATATAGGAAGTCAAATTTTTATACAACAGTAACCATGAACATTCAGTTAGCCAAGCTTCAAAAACTAGTAAATCAAATGCTACCTTAAGATCTTCAGATCATAGTGCTAACTGAAACTGAACAAGAATTTGTGACTTTCCAAAATCAAAATTCCACATTATTTCGCATATTAAAATCCAGCACCCAGCAACATGTCCTTAGTATGAGCAAGTATTCTACTTGTACCATATGAAGACATCACTACTGCAGGCAAACCTTGCAATACAGAAGCACATTGTGCTTGCCATAATGTGCAAAGCATAATTAAGAAAATAATTACAAAAGATCCTCTATCTTGATAACAGAACTGTCTAAAATTTCCAAGCTACCTCCATGATTGAGGTCCATTTCAGAAGTAGATAATTAATTAGTCCCAAAACAGTTAAGAGACTTGGCCACCCGCAAGCTTAAGCGAAATTGTAACAATTACCAAGTAAAGGTCATTTCAAACTATTGTAATAAATCCTTACTGTTTACCTAAAGTCCAACTATGTAGAAGGTCATAAAAATATCATAATTATTCCCGAACATCAATAATAATGCAATGATTTGGTACATAGAATGGTCCAATGACCATCAACAATAGGCTTTCCCTAATAAGTGTTTTACAAGACATCCCTCCTCGTGTGCTTCTAATCTAATCAATCAGCAGTTAAAAAAACATAAGCAGATACTTATTTCCAGGCTATATAATGTTAGACAGGTTTGAATAAGCAATTACAATTCCAGTTCGAATATTTTGGAAACAATATATGAAGCAGTTTGAGAGCGAAAATTATTTTGCTCAAATGCCCAATGAAGCAAAAGATAAATAAGGAAAAGCAGCAACCCCAATTCTCAGCCTACACACCATAACAAGGGTATACATCGGAATTGTTATTGTGTGAGGCGTACAGTGAGACATTACAAACCTCAAACAGAAATCACGGTCAATCTTGAGAAGAAGCGCAATATGTTTATACAAAAAAATTGATCAATAACACCCGTAAAGAATGCTGAAGCTGGTGGTGAAATAAATAGGGCCATGGGCATGGAGTGGACTTGAAGGCGGGGTAGTGGGGCTGCGGTTGTGTAAAAAATTAGAAACCGATGCAGATAAATTAGGGGGTGTTAAAGAGGATAGTGAGTAGTGAATGCCCTATATTTGGGCCACGAGGTGTAAAAAGATGCCTACGAGAGGTGGTGCAGTGTTTGGTGTTTGACGGAAACGGCGGCTCACTTGGAGGCGCCGCTTGGGCTGAGCGAGTAAAACAACAGGCAAGAAAATAAAGAATAAAGTGCTGATCGATATGGCATTTGACCATTTGAATCAGATTTTGGTGAAATTGTGTTTGGAATGGAATTGAAATGGCACTCAAATGATTTTTTGGTCGAGATTTTGGTGAAATTGTGTTTGGAATGGAATTTATTTTGGTGAAATTGTGTTTGGAATTGAATTGAAATGGGGTATTTGAAGTGTATTTTAGGCCAAATCAATGTTCATCGAGCCAAATGGAATGATTTGAGTGTCATGCCAACCTGACAACTCGAATAGTTGTTTTACGCTTTTTCAGAGTTGTCTGAGCAAAGTGAGACTTATTATTATTGTTTAAATATTAATTTGTAAATATACATTGTCTAATTAGATTAAAATTTTAAAATGTTATGTTTTATAGAGTATAATTTTACTCAACATTGTCATATACCTAAGAAGGGGAATAAGCACGCCTTGGTTCGAGTGGCATTTCACTCTTGACCACAACTCATTCGATGATTCTTCAACATCAGTTTTTTTTAAACGACAAAGGTGACTCGAACCCCCGACCTATAGGTTAGCTGTGAAGCGTCTTACTAACTGAGTTGCACTTCGTTGTCCTTCAACATCAGTTGGTTGCTTCGATCATCTTCACAATCGACAATCACCCTTTCGATAGCTTTGCCTATGTTGCTTACCCCCGCGGGATCATGACCCCTTGTCCTAGCTCTTCTTTTAAGGCACTTTCAAGAAAACCTTTCTCTGATTCCCATTTTTTTATGCATGGAATCTAAAATACAACTTTTACACTTACGTAGAAGTTTGAAAGAAATTTCATTCTTGATGTATATAGTATGTTAAATAGATCGTTCGAGTTTGAGTCACGTTACCATAGTTCTAAATCTTACATTGTATTTGCTCCACTAGTGAGATCATCATTTTTACCTTCATCATACCCCTTGGTTCAATCACTAATTGACTAAGATCCAACTTGTGAAGTTTTGTGGGTGTTTCGAGCATTTGTAGAAGTGTGCGGTTCGGTTTGCAATTTACAGTGCAAGTTTGTTACAACTGGAAGGGAGAAAATGTAATATCGTGCATTTAGTTGAAACGCATTCTTCGTCTCAGCCGTTGAATTGATTGTATTTGTTTGCGATCGAATGGTTCATGTACACTTGGCGGTTTTCTTCTCCAGCTTGAAGTATAAAACAGAGCAGGAGGAAAAGCTTGCTTAATTCTCACGCAAACTAGTTCCATTTCACCGGTTTTCTTTTGCTCTCTGTGATAGTCAGTTGAGTGTGTTGTTGTTGTGAGTTTAGGAGTTGAATTCGGTATTGTAATTCTAGCTCTATTCTTTGAAACAAGGTGTAATCGAGAAGACGACAAAGTAATAAAGCTTTTGTTTCTCCGTGGATGTAGATTTGGACTTATCCAATCGAACCACGTAAATTGCTTTGTGTCTTACTTGTTTTAGTTTGTGCGATTGCTTGGTGATTTGTGATCGGCGTTATTGATCGGAATTCTCAACAAGTGGCGCCGTCTGTGGGAACTCGGAGGAGTTTTCGATTGTAATCACCGATTTGAGTAGTGAGAATGGGATCGACAAGGATTGATGTCGATAAGTTCACCGGTACCAACGATTTTGCATTGAGAAATATCAAAATCGAAGCCATCTTGTTCCGGCAAGGTGTAGAGATGGCTTTAATGCGGATAGCTAAGTTACCGGAGAAGGTAACTGATCAGGAGTGGAAAACGATGAATGGTAAGGCTCATACAACAATTATTTTGAGCCTTGGTGATGAGCCATTGAGAGAAGTTACAAGGGAAGCAACATTTGCAGATCTATGGAACAAGCTTGATTCGTTGTATTAAACACGATCACTTGCTTGACCATTATTCATGAAATCTCATTTCTACTCGTACCTGATGAATCCTGATCGAAGTGTTATTGAACAATTGGCAGTGTTCAATAAGATGCTTGATGATTTGGATAGCATCGAAGATTCAAGGTTACCGGATGAGGATAAGGTTATTATTCTACTCAACTCTCTGACAAAGTCCTATGAGAGCATCAGAGATGTTATTGCATTCACTGGACAGGAGAATGTCACTCTCGAATAGGTTAGATGTTTGATTAGACAGAAAGAGCAACATAAGGATTCTTTGGAGAACAATAGTGTGTCTAGTGAGGGACTTATGGTGAGGAGTCACAACAACAAACTAAAGTTTCAACCACATAATCAAAAGAACAAGTTCAATAAGGAGGTGAAAGGAAAATCACTTGCTGTGATGCCAAATGTTAATAGAGAAACCAGGATATGTCACCATTGCAAGAAACCTGGGAATCTCAAGAAGAGTTGTTTTCTTCTCAAGAGACAGAAGGAAGGAAATAGGGCTGGACCTTCAAATGAATTTGCAGGAAATGTAGAATTCGATGGTGAAGTGTTGAACATTGTAGAGGTGCTTAATATTTTTGGAGAACAATTCAGTGATGAGTGGATCCTAGACTCTGGATGTTCTTTTAACATATGTCCTTACAAGGAGTGGTTTAACAATCTAAAGATGAGATATGGTGGAAATGTGATGCTGGGAAATGACATGATATGCAGCATACAAGGAACTGGTAATGTACAACTCAAGATGGATGATGATTCTGTGAAGCTCCTCACAAATTTCAGGTATATTCCTGATCTCAAAAGAAATCTGGTATCCCTGAAAACCTTAGAGGGTAAAGGTTTCAAGTTCACTGCTGAAAATGGTGTGCTCACTGTCTATGATAAGAATGCATCAGCTGTTATGAGTGGTAATAGAAGGAACAAGCTATACTACATGAAGTGTAAAGTAGTTACAGGTAATGTAGCAGTAGCTAGCATCAATGACACTGAATTATGACATAATAGATTAGCTCATGTAAGTGAAAAGGGCATACATGAGCTGTACAAGAAGCAAATCTTTGATACTAGTAAAATGGAGAAACTACAAACTTGTCAAGAATGTATTCTGGGAAAGGCAAAGAGAAATCCATTCCCCACTAGAAAACACACCAGTACAGCTCCCCCAGATTATATTCACTCAGATCTTTGGGGGCCTGTTAAGGTTCAAACTAATGGTGTGCATAAGTTGAGAATGAAAAAGGCATGAAGGTTAAAGTCTTGAGAACTGACAATGGCATGGAGTTTCTATCAGAGGAATTCAATCACTAATGCAATGAAAAGGGCATCAAGAGACATAGTACCATACCAGGTACTCCACAGCAAAATGACCTGGGAGAGAGAATGAATAGGACTCTCCTAGAAAGAACTAGGTGTATCATGTTTCAAGCTGGGGTATCCAAGTTATTCTAGGGAGAAGATGTCACCATATGTGCTATTTGGTGAATAAAACACCATCCTCAGCTATAAAAATGAAAACACCTGAAGAGATGTGGTATGGAGAAACTAAGAGCTACTCTCACTTAAGAGTATTTGGTTGTTTGGCCTATGCTCACATTAGACAAGATAAACTGGAGCCAAGAGCACAAAAGTGTGTGTTATTGAAGGGCTATAAGCTTTGGTTTACATAGAAGAGCTCTCAAAGGGTGATAATTAGCAGGGATGTCACATTTGATGAGCTGACTTTCCCATATAAGAGCAGTGAAACTTCACTTTCTATAGACATGCATAATTCCAGGGATTCTGAGATTGAGGTGGAGCTTGTGAGTGATAGTAGGCAAACTAAAGAGGAGCAGGATGAGATCACTAAGCTTGATAATTTTCACAACACACCTTTAAGAGATGAAGCACATGTTACAACTACAAATGAGAATCAAAATCAACTGGAGAATGAGGGTGTAAACCAACCTGTGGTGCAGAGGAGAAAATATACTAAGAGGAAGGAAGTTGCAGTGATTACTGAGGAAATCAGGAACTTCCAGCTTACTAGAGACAGGGAGAGGAGAGAGCACAAGGAACCTAAGATGTATGGTTTCAGCAATATTGTTGCTTACTCTCTGAGCATATGGCAGGACATTGAGTATCATGAGCCTCAAAATTTCCATGACGCTAGTATGAGTGCTCAGAAACAAGAATGGGTGTTTGCCATGCAGGAAGAGCTGATATCTCTAGAGAAGAATAAAACACGGGAGTTAGTGAACAAACCTCTAAACAAGAGAATAATCAGCTGTAAATGGATATACAGAAGAAAAATTGAAGTTAACACTACTAAACAGATTATATACAAGGCAAGATTGATTGCTAGAAGATTCACACAGAAGGAAGGAATTGACTACAATGACACTTTCTCTCCAGTAGTCAAACAAACCTCCACAAGGATCCTACTAGGAATGGTAACTCAATTTGATATGGAACTTCAGCAACTGGATGTCAAAACTGCATTTCTACATGGAGATCTTGAAGAAATCATCTACATGCACCATCCTGAAGGCTTCACTCTTCCTGAAAACCAAGATAAAGTATGTTTGCTAAAGAAATCACTATATGGGTTAATGCAAAGTCTAGGGCAGTGGTATAAGAAATTCAGTGAGTATATGGAAGAAATTGAATTTACTTAGTCTGGATTTGACAGCTATGTGTATCTGAAGAGAGGAGAAACTAAAACCAACACATTCTTGTTACTATATGTTGATGACATGCTTATTGCAAGTAGTTGTATTGATGAGATAACTAATGTAAAGAAGCAGCTCGGCAACAGGTTTGACATGAAGAATTTAGGAAATGCTAGAAGGATTCTAAGCATGGATATTCATGAAGACAGGAAGGTTGGGTCTCTAAAGCTAAGTCAGAGTGATTACCTGTTGAAAGTGCCGCAGAGATTTCATATGCAAGAATGCAAATCAAGTAGCATTCCTATTGCTCAACATTTTAGATTATCAATGGAACATAGCCCTGATACTCAAGAACATATGGAGCAGATGAGTAAAATACCCTACACTAATGTCATTGGAAGCATAATGTATGATATGGTACATACCTGATGTGGCCTATGCTTTAAGTGTAACTAGCAAATATATGTTCAATCTTGGGGAACAATGTAAGAGCCGTGAATTGTATTACGTGTATCCGCAATTAATTCAGTAATAATAATATTATTTAACTGACCCTTGACTATTGACTCGACGAGTGCGAATATATTCGACCAGTAACAACAAGTCGAATTCGGAAATTAACGGCCAACCGCCAGTTAATTACGAATACGCGTTAAGTTAATTATTTGATATTAAATGAATAAAATAATAATAAAAATAAAATAATAAAAATTATTTTATTCATTTTTATTCCTAGTCCAGTTCGCGTCCAAGATCATCCCCGATATCGAATTTTCATTTTTCGGAATTTATTTACGAGCCGTTTGGAGTCCAGAAGAAACCATGCTTATATAACAGCACCAAAAATGCCCCTGACTTATTCCTTCTTCTTCCTCAATTCCTCTATTTCCCCGTTCATTTTCTCCCACCCCAATTCCGCCATTTCTCCGTCCCTGCCCCGCCGCAATTCCCACCAATCAACCGCGATTCCTTCTCCGTGAAGGAGCCGCCACCACCGACCACCACCTAGCCGCCATAGGAAATGCCAAAAACACCCTCCGGAATGCGTGGCGGAAGAAAACGCAGCGTGGCCAGAAGAGACGACACGCGTCGACGAACGGAGAGCCGGAGCCGACTTGCTCGACCGCCTCCCGCCTATAAATAGGCCACTCCGCCCTTCTTCTCTGTCACACCACTCCCTCGCTCTCTCGTTCTCTTCTTACCTCACTCACTCTCGCACCCTCACTTCCACCGCCGCCTGTCACCGTCACCGCCGTCTCTCGCCGCACCTTCATTCCACCAGATTAGTGTCGCTATTCGCAATCAATTCCGATTAGTATCCCTCTTTTTTTCGATTATACTCGAATTAAGGACGGGAAACTGAGTAGTTATTATTTGCAGCTTCTTCTTTTTGCCAGCCACCCTGTTGCCACCGCACAACCACCCCCAGCCTAGTCGCTTTTATCCTGCTCGATCAATCCCCCCGGTTAGTGCCGTTTTATTCGATTATACTTAAAATTTGGGTGGGAAAAATTAATTATTAAACTGCGTTGTTTGATTTTGTTTAACAGTTTGCATTTAAGTCCATCTCGCTTGTCTTATGATGTGTGTATATCATCGTATACCGCGTGCTACGCGACGGTGTGTCTGATATAGCTATGATTGTCGACTGGTCGTCGACCGTATGTAATTAATTAAATGCGTGAATTGCAATTGTGATGTGTATTGCTGGATTGCGTGACTGTGTGTAAGTGTCGACTGGCTGTCGACTGTAGGCTAGGGTATAGTATGATGCTTGTCGTATTGATCTTTTGAACCTGAGGCATAATTAACTGCCCACATACTGTACTGTTATTGTAAGGCCCCGACCTAGTCCGGACGTCAAGGGTCATGCCGAACTTCCAGATACATGGATATATCAAAAGCAGTATCTCTTACGAACCAAAATATTCCATATTATTCAATAATAAATACACACGTCCCAACAATGGCAGCGGAATATTGTGTCTACACTCTTGTCAGTTTATCTACCCGAACTCTCCTTGTGCTCTTGTCCTGGAAAAAAGGATTATTGAAACAGGAGAGGGTCAGTCATACGACTCAGTGAGGATAATCAAGCATGCATGAAATGTGAATATGAACATAATCGGTGCAGCAAACCACCACGTCACATTTAATCAATCACTTGTAAAACATGGAGAAAACCGGAAACAAACTCGAATGGTACTGCGGCAGGTGACATCACCCAGCTTTAATAACATGATGCAAGGTACATACCAAGCTTCAATAACTAGTCTTGTCGAAAACGTCGACCAAGACAGTCTTGTCGAAACCGTCGACCAAGACACTGCTCTTGTCGAAAACGTCGACCAAGGCGGGATAAGGTAGCACCGCAGCCACTGGCTCACTTCTGTCGAAAATGTCGACCAGAAGGATAGCACCGCAGACCGCCCTGTTACTCTTGTCGAAACCGTCGACCAAGACACCGCTCTTGTCGAAAATATCGACCAAGGCGGGATAAGATAGCGCCGCAGCCCGCTGGCTCAATTCTGTCAAAAACGTCGACTAGAAGGATAGCGCCGCAGACTGCTCTGTTACTCTTGTCGAAACCGTCGACCAAGAGGGTTTCCCCATTTTTCAAAAACACAGGTGATGCGTGGTTGCTTTTCAAAATCGTTTTTCATGCAATGCATGTCGTGTGGAATAACAGAACATGATCAAGATGCAATTTTAGGTGCTAACAGGAATGGCATGCTAACAAGTCAGAATCAAGACGCATGCAGGACAGGATCATTAAACAATATAGGCTAGTCCTCTAGAGGTGGCCCCTACGGACTCGAGTGGTGGCTCCCACCGT
>JAYMSP010002114.1:0-26204 GCA_036897095.1 Plantago elongata
AATTTGGAAAAGAGATGATGAATCTTACCTTTGAGAACGCGGCGTGAAGGAGAAGTGTATACTACGTCGCCGCCGCCGATAGTCGTCGGAAATTGGAAGATTTTAAGGGAAATTGGAGAGAAGCCGATTGGGGAGAAGGAGAGAAGACGGAGAGAAGCCGATCGGGGAGAAGGAGAGAACACGGGGAGAAGACGACTGGGAGATGGTGGCGGGTCGGTGATGAAGACGGGGAGAAGAACGAAGATGAGATGAAGGCCGATGGAAATTCAATTTGGGGGCAGGATAGGAGACGTGTATTTTAAGTTGTCTGTATTTTTTATTTTCTAACGAAAATGATTCAGGTGTTTGGATGGGGATTTGAATACCCATTTGGCTCGATAAATAGTGATTTGACCTAAAATACACTTAAAATATCCCATTCAAATGTCCATCCAAACATAATTTTCACCAAAATACATCTAAATGCCCACTCAAATGTCCATTCAAACAGCCACTTAGAATTTAGAGTTGATTGTTTAAGATTAATAATATAATTTTTTGTTTAAATTATATATATTAGAAAAAATTATGATCATATTGTATTTATATTATAATACACACACACACACTTGTGTGTGTGTGTGTGTGTGTGATCGGTACGTATCTAGCTACTATATTTATATACGTACATATAATAGATATCGTTCCTCGTATATATACATATCGATGATCATCATGTATAGCTAGTATATATGTGTGTGTGTGTGTGTGTGTCTCCTAGTCGTATGTGCGAAAAACCGACACACACTTATAAGTTGATTAAAAATATTATTATGAAAGATGATATACGAGTGTGTTTTACGTAGAAGTCACAATGAAAGTACATGCAATTACATAATAAAGATGGAAATGCATACTTATTTCTCACTACATTGATGTATGTAATCTCATGCAGTGTTACATTCTCGGAGTTATTGAAGACTTGGAGTTTCTTTTTGTTGAAGACCTTCACTTGCCGAATTCATATATGATCATATTAAACGGTTTCATTTTTGGGAAGCACATACCACATGTACATGTCGCTGGTCAATTTCATTTTTCCTATTGGCTTGAACTATAAACTATTGGTCCTTAACTTATAAGTTTTCTTAGATTTTATCAGAAATCGCTTAGGCGAAATTTCACTAGACGTAGATATAACAACAACGAATGCAGATTTATGTTCGAGTTCGAGCAAGGGCGTAGTAAGTTCTTCAACCCTCATAGGTAAAATAAAAAAGTACATGGTGAAATGTGTATCATTGTCAAATTTGAACATATTATGAGGTCGATCTTTAGTCCGATCTTGCAGTTAACATTATCCAGAATTAATTTATGATATGTATGTATGTGCATGTGCAACACATCATTATATTTGTATTTGGAAGATCTATTGGTATGGAAAAACTACAACGGACATGTAAAATTGGGGTTCATGTAAGCATATTTGTGAACAAAAAATAGTTCAGCACCTTATCTTATATTTATTTATCATACCATATGATATCTTTTATATTAATTAATATCTATTGTTCAAATTGCTTGTTTTTTCAACTCATACTATGTCATAAATTAGGAAAATCTGGACATGTCAAGAGATGTATGGAATGTTCAAATTACAATTTTCTTCAACTTGTACTACTCTACAAATTATGAAAATTTAAACATCTCAAACATCTACGAAAAGAAATTAATTTAACAAGGAGAATCTTGAATATATGAAGTCTTTGTCATCGTAGTTAATATCATGTTTATTATTAGTGTTTCGCTGGCACATAAAAGATATAAATGAAAACATAGGGCGTCAGATGGAAATTGTTGCGTCATTGACGATGGAGAACAACGACGATGAAACTAGCATGTGGTGGCATCTTATAAAATCAACTTTATTTGCTGACCACTAGCTTCCCTAAATGCATTGTCGTAATGAGATATATCACATAAAACTCCAGCTTTGCCACCAAAAAGTTTTTAAAAATTATTCTAGATCAATGCGAAAAAGGGGGAAAAAACATTAAAAGAACATATAAAATAATGTATAATATATTCCAAAATTACTCTTATAGTAAACTCTTACAAAATATATATCCGAAAATTACTTTCTAGTCGATGGTGATTGCATCCGAACGCAGTCGCATTTTCAGAAAGCATTGTGAAATATCTTCAATATCTAGCTTTAAAAATCTTCGTTTCAACGTAGCATACCATGCAATCATTCATAAATTGATTTCCCATCTTATTCTGTGCATTCGTCTTGATGATTTCCATGACAAAAAGAATACTATTTCAACTATTGTCATTGCAACCGGTAACGTCAATGTCAAGTGAATAAGTCAATAAATTAATGGGGATACATGATCCTTGGCACTCTCATTTTTTTTCTTTTTTCTTTTTGCAAGACTTTTTACATAACATTTCTAACATCATAAACATAAGTATGTCGTTGATCATCAAGTACAACAAGATCCCTTGTAAAAATATATAATGGATATAGTCTAGTAAAATTGAGCAACATAGCATGGTCGAATTCCTCAAAAGAGTTCTTTAAATGTAACTCCGAACTCGCTACAGTAGAACGACCGTTTGTTTTCGTAACAATGAAATCAATTAAGTACTGGCAAAATACTTGTACACGATAACAATGCTAGTAGGTGATTCTAAGCTCTCCTAGATGTAGCTAGACACTTACGAGTATTAAACAAATGTTTGGTACAATAATGGAATGGGTAAAACAAATTCATTCATATCTTTCAAAAATGAATTCCACCCACTTTACCTTATAAAGAACACAATATGTGCTTGACCGCATTAGCCAAACTCATCGCATTCAAATGTCATGTTCTTTCGTATCAATGCATGTTGCAACTCATTTGTAATCACCATAATTATTTTCATCAAATGCAGTTCAAACACAAATGTATATTCTCCTATCTTCTCTAGCATGATTATTGCCATGGAAAGTTGTTCACCAAAGTTACCATTTTTTTCAACATTCTTGAGAACCTTTGAAACATATGCCAACATAGTAAAAAGACCAATGATTGTAGAGTGGTATGAACCCCAATGTGAATCACTGGGACGTTTGAGAGTATTTTTTTTATTTTGTCTTGTTCCACTCAAAATATTTCCAATCTCTAACATCCAAATTGGTCTTTGGAATCGCAACAATAGCCAATTGAAGTTGATGAGCAATATAATGCACAAATAACACATATGAATTTTCCTCAAATATTATAAATTCAACCCCTTAAATGCACCATTCATGTTTCTTGATCCTTGGTATTTCAAATTAGATATTGATAATTTTTGCTTTGGAACTAAATTATTTATAGTACTTTTCAATGACATGGGGGAAGTGTCACTTTCAGGCTCAATTCGTACAAACCACTCCATTACTTATCCATGATGGTTCACATATAGAACAATATCAATTTGTTCATGCACGGAGGCATCCCTAGACTCATCAGCCAAAAGTGCAAAAAATCATGAATCCTCTATATCTTCAATCATCTCATTATTGATAATGATGTACAAGAATTTATCACATGCTTCTAAATGTTAGGAGAGATTATTTTATTGTTTCCAGTAGCATTAGAATATTCCATGTACTTTTCAATTTCTTCACAGATGAATTTAAGCCAACTAACAAGTTCAAGAAAATTACTCCTCCTATCCAACTCTTCAGACTCATCATAAAAATTATTAATATCTAAACACCAACTAAGCTTGGCATAGTAACACAAACATATTCAAATAAATCAGTTTAAACAATTATTATAATAAATCTTAATTTATTCAATTCCAATAGAATCTATTTTAAATATCCTACCTAACCCTATAAAATCTCAATCCATTACAAAATATTAATTTCCAAAACTCAGCTAACATCCAATTATTGTTCATAATTTTCATTTTCAATAAACTCTGCTAAAATCTAATTATTGAATGCACTTCCAACAGTCCGATGGGGTTTAAAAAGGTAAAGTATAGAACTTTTGGATTATGTGATTTGTATTTTTAAAATTTACATTTAATTGTTTTTTGTGATTATGTCATTTGTAAAATTTTAAATGGAGTACTAAGATTATTATTTGAAAATAAGCAGTGAGGAATTCCATCTTCATAATCAATTAGGAAATCAGGCCTTCAACTATACTGAAACTTTTACCCTTGTTAAGGTGTTTCTTGACATTGTAACCAATCAACATTGGCATTTGACTCAACTTGATGTAGAAAACGATGAAGTGATTCACATTCATCCTCCCCATACTTGCAATTTAGGGGTTTGTAAACTTCATAAGTCCTTATATGGATTAAATTTATTCCATCTAAACAACAACTAGTCGATTCATTCACAATGACAGCTTCAAGAAAGAGCTTGGAGGCTTGGAGCTATCCTTGCAATATTAGAATGGAAGTGGAGAATTCCATCTCCATGATCAAGCAGAAGAATGATGAACAGAGCTTGAGAAGAATTTGTATTGGAGATTTGTAATGTACATTGCACGCTGCAGAGATCACAGTACATTGTGCTCTGCAGACTGATCTAAATATTCTAAACCGGCAGAACATGAGGTCACACCAAACCAGAACAAAGTCCTGAAATGAGAAGATTTAAAAATATTTCCCTTGGTGCATTATAAAGCACTAATGTATCTTGTTACAAACTTACAGTAGAATAAACACTAGAAATCTGACTTAAATAAGTCATGCGTAGAAGCATTGTAAACCACCAAGTCTGATGCAATATAAACAAGATAATATTCAGAACCACTTAATTTGTTTTGACTCTATTTTTCTTAATTCTCAAACTCTTCTGGCTGCGTTTGCATGCGGTTAAATTGAACAGAGAGAATACATGATGCTAAGATTTTATGAACTAAAGCTATATCAAAATACTAGAACAACCAGAGGCATAAACTTATTAGCATAATAAAGCAACTTGCATGATGCTATAAAGTTGTTCTTGATGCAATGAGTTATGAGTAGCTTCATCGATCATCCATGAATGATCACTTTATGAGACATACAATCTTCGTTTTCCTGTGGCTTGCAACAAGTGACAGTCTGATGGGGCGAGACAAGGCTCTCCACAAAAGTGTGAACATCTACGTTACCTTCATCAATTGTAGATGTAGATCTTTCAAAGTATCTACTAAAATGTGGAACATCTCTATAAAACATCGACTGCAGATTATAAACCTTCAAATTAAACCACCCGTTCTATGAGGACCATCATATGCGTAAATAATGTCCTGATCATGATCATCGCTAGTGATAAAGAAAGGAATGATTCTCAGATAATTATGCAGGGTAACTCATTTTGTTCAAGACTTTGCTATTTTATACTCTTTGACCACCTATATGTTAGTATCAAATGTTATGGAACAATATCTACATGATCCACCACAATCTCTCTCTACTGCACACAAACACCCTCTTAGAGCAAAAGGTCCTTTGAATCTGTTCCACCAATGGTATTTATGAAAATTGTTGTGGACTGTGTCAGTAGGAATTGGTAGTTCATGAAAAACTTCAAGACCAAATCAAAAGCAGCAGTGACCACAGAGTTACTTGACGATGTTCTACTAGCAGAACCAAAAAATTGGATAGCCCCGTTAAGAAACACACTAAGGTTGGTGGTGACCATAAGGAGATAAACCAAGATTTCTCCAAAACACCATTTTTGGAGGAATAAACATAAATAATACATGAACTATTACCTTCTTGCAACTCTGGTCGATCAAAAGAGTGAAATAATCTTATAATGATCACAATCGACATAACCAAATCCATTCATTTGAATAGTCGAATGATGAATGGGTTTGTATGGAATGGTTAAACACTGCTTCGTAACGTAACCGAATTGAGCAGTTAAAACGTATTATTACTTTCAGGGCCAAGGTAGGAAAGCCTTCCAGTAAGGAGAACTAAGCCATTGCAGTGTCCGACCATCAACATGCGGTGATGTGGGGGCAATACTTCAATCTTTCTTGAAACTTGATCATCTTTCAATTTGTAGTACAAAGTAGAATAATTTGCAGTTGGAATTTCTGCATGGTCGCGATGATGATGATGCAGGTGTAAATCTATGAACTCCTTAGAGGAGAGACGAGTTTACCATGTGCCTAAAATTGAACCAATGAACCATTAAAACTCAGATCGAATTCAAATATCTACTCTCTATGATTTCTCTCCCGCACTACAGTAAACCCACGCCGGCTTCATCAGTCTTCGTCTCCGGGCAACTTCTTGTTGCCGACCATTTTCTCCTTGTCCTCTTGGTAAACTGTGTGATATCCAAAGCCATTGGTAGCTCCTATGGTGACTCCCGCTTTGGCGGAAGAGTTAGGGCAAAATTCGAATTCGAACTCGTCAAATCCATCAGACCAATTGGGGGGAAATTCCGACCTTGATAAGACCGTCTTAAAGTCTGCGCGTCCCTCCGTCTCAGAGGTGGTCAAAAAAGCTGCACCAGGTCACAAGCATGATTTTGGAGATATGAACTGTGCCCGGGCTATTGTTCAGCCGAAAACATCGTCAACACACAATGGTATGCCTTCAATTTCTTTCTCGTCTTTGGAGGTATAGAAGTTATCTGATGTATATGCTTTAACTTTAGTTGGAAAATTCTCCTATGGGATTCTAAAAATTGGTGAGGTAACATTGATGTTGAAAAAACTGTCATTAAAAGGTAGATTCACAGTAAGCTATATGGATAAACGTCATGTGGTGATTAAATTGGCTTTGGAGGAAGATTTTAATCATCTTTGGTTGTTGGATAGCCCTGTGGTGGCAGGGGCACCAATGAGAATTTCAAAATGGACACCTAATTTCTTATTGCAAGAAGAATCTCCAATTATGCCGGTTTGGGTGATTTTTGAGAACCTTCCAATCTTTCTATTTCATAAAGAGGCTCTATATGAAATAGGGAAGGTATTAGGTGTGCCAATCAAAGTGGATGATTACACATCAAACAAAAGTAAATTGCACCAAGCTAACATCTATGTAGAGATGGATGTATCCAAGCATCTCCCTAGCCATATTTGGGTATCTATCATGGACAAAGGTGTAGCAATCAAGTTGAAGTATAGTAATGTGCCTCATTACTGCAATATCTGTCATAAGTTGGGGCATTTGGCTGCTTTCTGTCCATCAAAAGGGAAGGCTCCAATGGAGCCTAGAATATTCATCTGCATCAGGGTAATAATGATGAACAATCAAGGCCAGTAAGAGGTAGACCAGAGCAGTGGATTCAAGTGGGAGCCAATATGATGGCAAGCAAGCAAGTTAACAGAGGGAGTAACCCTAGAGGTAGAGGTGGTGGTAGACATATGAGTTATGGCTTCAATGGTGGAAGAGGTGGTAGAGGAGACAGAGGGAATGGAGGTTCTAGAGTTACCCCTCAGGCCTATGTATCAACATCTGAATCTGAATTCATCCCTAGAAGTTCTTCAGCTAGGGTATCTAAGGATGCAGGGATAGATACTAATGTGAACCCTTTTGCTCAGTTACAAGATAATGAAGATACTCTGACAGAGAAAGAGGAAGATCTAGTGAAGGGTTCAGAAAAGGAAGTGGCAACTGACAAGTTGGTAGAAGAAACAAATTTGGAGCCCTTTACCAACATGTATCCTATTGAGGAGAATGTGACTTCCCTACATAATCAGGCAGATACACCTGCTCTACCTGAATTTGAGCTTGTGATGGTTAAATCAAAAAGAAGAAGGTCTATTGACAACCTTATTCAGTTGCCTATTATGTCTGAGGAAGATAGAGACTCATCAGGATTGGAGAAACCAGAAGGATCTGATTATTACAGTGATGATGAGTCATTATCTAGTGGTGAAGAGGTAATGTTGAAGATAAATGCTAAGGCACTACAACAAACAGGACAGAGATTTACAAGAAGCAACTACTTAGCTACTCCAGCTCCAACACTATCTAATCAAGGTAAGAAGAAGAAGAAGGGTGGCAAAAGGGGGAAAAACAATTCTCAATGAACAGTCTGATTTGGAATGCTAGAGGGGTAGGGGGTAAGGAAACTCAACAACAAATTTGGTATCTTAGGGACCATCTTCAGCTCAACATTATGGCTATTATTGAACCTTTGGTTCAGTTGGAGGAAGTGATATTTTGTAGAAAGTTCAGAATGAATAAAGTAGTGGCTATAAGATTTGGCTTTTTGTGGATGACTCATATGAGGTAGAAGTTCTTGAAGACAAAGCACAACATCTTCACTGCAAAATTGCATCTTCTATACTATTTACTGTTATATATATGCTAAATGTAGTAGGAGGGAGAGATATGATTTATGGGAAGATATGCAGAGGTTATCAATCAATTCTCCCCCTTGGTGTATAGGAGGAGACTTCAATGTGGTTATAAGTGGAGAGGAGAAAAGGGGTGGTGCTAGTCCTAACTACAATGCTATAGCTGACTTTGCCAATTGTGTGTTGGAGAGTGAGCTGATAGATGTTGGCTTTACAGGAGTGCCATTTAATTAGCAAAGTGGTGGGGTACAACAGAGATTGGATAGAGTCTTATTCAACCAACTATGGGTGAATCATTTTGCTATAAACAAGGTTTCTCATGGGGTCAGAAGATGCTCTGATCACAAGCCTCTCATTATGAAAATAAGTGTCAACATGGAAAGAAGAAGAGGGAGCTTCAGGTTTCAGAATATGTGGCTTAATCACCCTGATTTCAGAGCCAACATTGAATCAAATTGGGTAATGCCAGCTAGGTTAACATGACTGAGGAAGTTATGGGAGAAACTACACAGGCTCAAACAGTATCTGCAGTGGTGGAATAGAAATGTCTTTGGAAACATTTTTACTAAGCTGAAGGAGGAAGAACTGAAGGTGGCTTCTGCAGAGCAAAAGTATCATAATGACCTATCTGTTGAGAATCTATTGTTGGTGACATCTACTGCAGTTGAATTTCAGAAAAAGTTAGATATGGAGGAAGTATATTGGAGACAAAAAGCTCATTGCCATTGGATTCTAGAAGGTGATAAAAACACCAAGTTGTTCCACAATTTGGTAAAGAGACAAAGACAGAAGGGAAGAATTCATAGTGTGGTGGTAGAAGGTAATGTCATCTCATCTCAAGAGGGATTACAACAATCAGCAGTTGACTACTTTCAATCTATGCTTGGAGGGACAATACCACTATTAGAAGAGCCTAATTTTCAAAACATCCCTAAGTTGATTGATGAAGCAATGAACATTGAGCTATGTGAACCCCCTCAAATGGAAGAGCTAAAAGTGGTAGTATTTGGGATGAGTAGAGCCTCCTCTGCAGGTCCTGATGGTTATTCTACTGCATTTTTTCAGGAATGTTGGAGTATCATAAAAGATGATTTATTGGAGGCAGTACAAGACTATTTTGGGTTCTTCTTTGCCTTTAGGGATTGTTGCCACTTCACTTACCTTAATTTCCAAGGTAAAAAGCCCATCTTCATGGTCTGAATATAGGCCTATCAACTTATGTAATTTTAGTCATAAGATTATCACTAAGCTGTTGAATGAGAGATTGGATGTGGTGCTTCCCTTATTAATCTCCTCTAACCAAAGTGGTTTCTTGAAAGGAAGGTTAATATCATACAATATCCTATTAACCAAAGAAATGGCACATTATCTGGATGTAAAGACTAGAAACTCTAACTTAATTCTGCATATTGACATGCTAAAAGCCTATGACAGATTAAGTTGGGAATTTCTGAAAAAAAATGATGAAATCCTTTGGCTTTTCCCAAATCTGGTGTGACATGGTAAGAAGATCAGTGGAGCCTTGCCACTATGGAATATTGGTTAATGATAACTCTGCAGGATTCATTAAAGCAGTTCATGGGTTAAGACAAGGGGATCCACTGTCCCCTGCACTCTTCATTATTGCTAGTGAATATCTATCTAGAGGCCTGAATGCTATGTTCTCAGCTCATCCATCACTATACTATGACACCAAGAAGGGTCTGCAGTTAAGTCATCTGGCTTATGCAGATGACCTGATAATCTTCACAAAGGGAGGTAAGCTGGAGCTTCAGAAAGTGCTAAATTTTTTGAAGCACTATGAAAGAGTGTCTGGACAGAAGATCAATACTCTTAAGAGCAACATTTATGTGGGTAAGGGTGCTAATGAGAGCAGAATTGCTTCTTAAAGTGGAATGGCTATGAAGGATCTACCCTTTTCTTACTTGGGAGCACCTATAGCTTAGGGAAGGAACTTAGCATCACATTTTGAACCCATGGTAGATAAGATCAGAGCTAAGCTATTGGGATGGAACACTAATCTTATTTCTCAAGGTGGTAGGCTAGTACTCATCAAAAGTGTACTTACCACTATGCCTATCTATACTCTTTAAGTTTGTTTCCCTCCCAAGAAGATTTTGAAGAAAATTGAGACTATTATAGCTAAGTTCTTTTGGAGTACCACAACAGACAGAAGGAGAATGCATTGGTCATCTTGGCCTAAGCTTTGTCTACCCCGGAAGGAAGGAGGATTGGGGGTAAGGGCATTATCTGACATATGTGTTGCCTTCTCTTATAAACTATGGTTTAGGTTTAAAGAGCAATCTTCCTTATGGGCCATCAGCATGCACAAAATACACTGTAAGAGATCATATCCAGGGGAAATCAAGCTTTATGGAAAAGGCTCTCTTGAATGGAAGAGAATGTGTAAAGTAAGCCAAGAAGCAAACAAACTGTGTTTCTGGAGGGTGGGGAAAGGTTGTTGCTATTTCTAGCTTGATGAATGGTCTGAACAAGGTAGACTTTTGGAGCTAGCTTCATCTAGTCCTACTAAGCCACTTGCTATGGTACAAGACTTTGTCACTGACCAAGGATGGCAATGGAACTCTTTGGTGCTCAACCTACATCCTTTGGTAGCAGCTAAAGTGTCTCTTATACCTGTCAAAGAGGTATCTATAGCTAGACCTGTATGGAAACTCACTACTGATGGTGAATTCTCTTCCAGGTCTGCTTGGGAGAGGATTAGAAAGAAAGCGTCATATGGGGATCTAGGATACCATCTAATGTCTCAACCTTTTGGTGGAAGCTTTTGCATAATTGGTTACCTGTGGACTTAGTTAGTGATACAAAAGAAAGGGATCAATCTTGCTTCCATATGCCATTGCTGCAGGGCACAAGAATCCATTTTACATGTGATGTTATATAATGCAGAGGCAAGAGAAGTTTGGGAATGGTTTGCTGGTATCTTTCAAGTGTCAATGGGAAGTCATATGACTATGGCAGGGAGATTGAAGAGCTGGATTTTTTCTTCAGATAATGTGGGTAAGGCTCACATCAGGATTCTCATCCCTGCCCTGATAGGCTGGTTTATATGGAGAGCTAGAAATGAAGCTAAATATGAAGGAGTAACCATCAAAGCACAGATCATTATATTGAAGATAATGAAAGCTATAAAACTGGCCCATACTGCTAGACCATTCCCTCAATCATTCTGGAAAGGAGATGTTGTTATTGCCATAGGATGGAGTATCATGTTACCTGCTATCCCAAGGGTCAAGTTAAATAAAATCTACTGGCAAAAACCACCTAGGCATTGGCATAAGCTGAATACATATGGTTCTTTTGTGTGCCACTCTAAACAAGTTGCTAGTGGTGGAGTCATCAGAGATGCAAAGGGTAGGATGATATCAGGTTTTCAGTCCTACCTGGGTAAAGAATCTATCATCTTTGTCGAATTGGTGGCAATTTGGCAAGGCCTTGACATTTGTAAGAGTTTGAATCTAGACAAGATCATTGTAGAGTTTGATTCTATGCTTGCTCTCAAGCTCATAGTCAAACCCTATCAGAAGTGGCATTGGAAGCTGGGCATTCTTCTATCAAAGATACTATCTTTATGTGAAGGAAGGGAGATAAGATTTGCCCACATCTACAGAGAAGGGAATGCAGTTGCAGATGCAATGGCAAAGGCAGCTTTGGCAAGTAAAACCTCTATGATTTTTGAAGTGAATGAGCTTCCTATCATAGCAAGACAACTGGCATATAATGACAAATCTGGACTTGCCTATATCAGAAGATGCAAAAGGGGAGGTAATGGGAATAATCTCAGTTCAATTTAATGTCTGTATTGCATAGTGATAGGGCTTTTAAGTACCAGGCAATAGATATTTGGTGCATAGTGTGGTGTTAACATTGTTTTGTAGATCTTATGATGAAATTTTGATAGGTAGAAATCCTCTTCAACAGAAAACAATCCATTGAAATAGGTACAAAAGGCATTAGACCTGGAAAAAAAGAAGGGTCTGTAGAGCTTTCCCAGAAAAAATATGGAAATAGAGGTAAAAAATGCTAGGTTTTTCATGTTAAAAGAAATGTTATGAAGTTCCTAAGCAGAAAAATGATATTACTCAGAAGTGGAAAGGCATTAGATTGTTAGGTTTGTCACTACATTTTCAAAGCTAAGGTCATGATGATCATTTTGGTGGTTTACACATTAACTGACAGGACTGCAGATGACTATCATGGGGGGGGGGGGGGGGTACAGAAGTAGGGGCATGGTGTTTGCATATTCCTATTAGGGTACCAAGTTTGGAGGAACTGGTATCCTAATCCTTTTATGCATATGCACTTTTTATTTCCTTCTTCTTGGGGTGTTGATTTTGTTTTGATATTCACTGATTTGGTTGGTAGGGGAGTATTCCTCCCTCCCCTTTATTTTTCAGTTTCTGTGAATATTAGTGTATGCATGAGTGTGAGTATTGCATTGATCTGTGTTGTGCATTGGATATGGTCTGAGTTGTGCATTGGTCTGTGTTCCTGTGAGTTTTGCATTGGTCTGTGTCTGTGTTTTGCATTGACTAGTAAGCATCTTGAAGGCTGCAGAATTATTGAAAATGAAGCTAACAATGTAGTGCTATGGAGGCTGAGTAGAAAAAAGAAAGAAGGAGGAGACTGCAAAAGAAAAATAGTACAGTTTAAAAAAGTGAACTATATCAATGGTGACTGGAAAAAAGGAATAAACGGTCCACAAGAGATCAAAAACAAAGAATATAAGACCCATTTTGTTATCATGTTTTTATCTTTGAGTATACTTGGATTCATCAATATGCAGAAAGGTTTCTTTGTAGTGGTTGATGGAAAACTCTATCTTAGTGATGATTTGTAGTTTAAGGATCTTTGTATTGTGCTTAGAGGAACCTGCGGGTAGGTCTAGTGATTATCATAGGTTGATTGTTAACATCTATTATCCTTTTTGCCTTTCTACTTGTAGTGAACTGATGATTCATATGGCTAGATTGATACAGAATGATTTTTGTGTGTTTATCATGTTCTTTGGGAGAGATAGACTGCTTAGCACAGATGCTACCATAGGAACTGCAGCATAGGGATGGACATGGACAAAGCAAGGGACAAGTGGTAACAGGCAGAATGTGGAGGAAAATGGAGTGTTAGAACTATGTTGGCACATCATTATGGATCATAGCAAGGAAGGTATTATGATTATTGTTCTTGGCAAGTCTTTTTTGGGCCAAATTAGTTGTCTGTACTATGGGAAGTGTGGGAGAAGGCACACATTGGACACAGCAGGCAGGGACTCTGTTGTCAATTATGGCACGTCGGTAGGCACCAATGGCACGGCAACTGGCAGAATAATTCATTTTGGCACTGGAGGCACGGCAGAAGGCACGGTACAATTGGGATTGCATGATCTTTTGGCACGACATACATGGGATATATAAGGCTCTTGGCACGGTTGCAGGCTACCTTTTGTCACTAATGGCACGGCGGTGGCAGGATTACATTTTGTATATGCTTGTATCATAAAAGCCAGGTTAATTGTTAGGAGTTTCTTATGGGATGTAACTATTTTGCGACTTGTGATGTATGCGGGCTCCTTCAAACCCCCGTGATTTTGGTATATATATATGTTAAGAGCTAGGCTCTTTTAACAAAAAAAAAAAAAAAAGTTCACCATGTGCCCGATAAACACCTTGAATCAGATCTTGCCGAAAACCCTGAGAAAATTTCCATCAGTATATCTTCCGAAAGATGATAAATATTGGACCGTCACCCCGAAGAAGATTTCAACACTATAGTAAAATCAAGAATTTGACACCTCTAATGGGAGGCCCTCAATTTCTAAGGTGGAATCAAGGTGTTTATATTTATTACAAAATTAAAAGGGATGCCCGTAAATTTATAAATAAATTATATATTAATTACTATACTACATGTCTAACTTCATACCTAAACTATATACATCAATTTTGTTTAAATATTATTCTAAGCTTGGTACTTGCCTAATGTAGAGCTCTGAAATAATGCTTGAAAAATTCAATTAAAATATATTAGAATGTTAACGATCTTTCAAATACATCAAAGTATAGCAAATTAGTAGCGGACAATTATAATTTAACCTAGAAGTGGCAATTTAATAAGTAGATCTAGACCAGAAATATAAATATGTTTTTTGATTTAATAAATCATTGCATTTAACATATCCTTATCGATTTAATAGAAAGATTAATGCACATATAATATTTCTTTTAAAATGCTTGATGGAGAAATAGATCCAATAGTTTGTGCTTATGGCGACTGACCTGCACTCCAGCACAATAGTGAACAAAGTGAATTGGACGATTCTCATAACAGTCGGGGTTGTGAAATCGAATAATCTAATTGAGTCGTAAACACATTCACTCAAAGTTCTACTGTCGTAATAATGTGCATGTGAGTTGGAGTCCGATCCGAACACACACACAACGGTTCATGCGGAAACAACAACTGAGATGGGTGAAGAGGTGTTGCGTGTGACATGAGTTTGTGAGCGGAGAAAGACTGAAATATCATTTATTAGTAGCAAGTTGTTAGAGAATAGAAAAAACGCTAAATAAATTGTAAAAATGAAATGACACTTTAACATGAAAATAACGTTTCTTAGTGTGCGGTTGCTAGATAATAGAGGAGAAACGTTAAACAAATTGCAAAATTAAAATGATATTTTTACCAGCGAAATGATAATTTTACAAATAAAATGACACCCACTCTGAAACTTATTATATTCATTCAATACGGATGACTAATTTCTCCCATTTATAGCATTCTCAAGTCACCTTTTTAAGCAATAACGATGGATATTATATGGCGAATCTCTAATATACATTTCAGAAGCAACAAAAGAGGGAGATTATAGCAAACCATCACTTGCAAATTGTACTGATTTCATTTGCCTTTTCATGGTTATATTTTCTAAATACACAGATAATCTAGTTTATGCGCTCAGTTTGTACTAAAATTCAGTAATTAATCTCATGGAACTTTACAATTCTTACATTAACTTAAAATCCCTGAATTAAAATTTATAAATATTATACTCGAATAAAGATGGTCTCATAACTCTATATCTAACAACCATTTATACACATACATTACATAGCAAGAATGAAAGTTCAGATCATCGAATTAAATATATTCAAGTTTTACAAAATTAAAAATATACTAATCAATCCTTAAATATATTTTATGGGCAAATCAATAATTTCAGGTAGTTTAAATTGAAATAAAAAATTATTAACCAAAAACATAAAAAACATCAACAAGCAACCTTTTCTAATATAAATATGATAGTTGTTACATAACAAATGTCACTATCGATTTAACACCCCCTAAACAATAATAATAATAATAATAATAATAATAATAATTTATATGGGGAAAGATCCATAATATCAAGATATGTTATTAATATTGAAGATTTTTATCTTTCCAAAAACACATTTTGTTACCAATATATTTCAATTAATAAGATCTATAGTTTCTTGATAAGATAAGTTGGTGTATTTGAATAATTAGAGACCGAGTAATAATTATATGTAACGAGCGAATTATGAACCACAGAACAGAGATTGATATATTAATTGGAATGTGAATGATTATGTACATATTGTACAGGAGGATCAGGAACCAATTTTACCTACCTACCTACCTATATGATCTACAAAAACATTGCTTCAGCAGAACCAAACTAATTAGTCGCCGAATCGTCAGATGTATCATCATCTTCTACTGAGCTTTTCCTTACCTTTAAAATGACAGATCACCCATTACATGTCTGGTTTTGTAGTTTACTAAAGTATATATAGAACTTGTACTAGATAATATGCGAGAACTCACCGAATAAATTTGCCTTCAACGGAAACCGGATTGATGATCCTTTCACTTTCACATCCTTGAGTTGTCGATTCTTATCAGGTTTTCCAGTTGTGGAAGCTTGACTTGTACTTCCTCCAGCTAAGGCATCACTTCTCTTCATAACCTTGTCGTGGTAAACAGCTGGTGGTGCAAGCCTCAATTGTGGCATGCTCTCTATTTGGATAGATTTTTCTTCGCTTTGCAGATTATGCAACAGCTCAAACTAAACCCAGATTCAGAAATGGTGATGGAGTACACATAATTAGCAAGGGAGAGAGTGAAGTTCGTGAGTAGAGACAATCGGATGAGAAACTTACCCTGGAACTTGGATGAGAAGAGTACGAGTTATCTAATCCATCATGATCGTGGGGATGCATAGTTGATGTGGCACGTGTTTGCTGCGTTCTGGATGAGAACTTGCTAACTAACCCCTGCTCGACAAACACAGATTTGCCACTTGCGGTTTGGGTCTTCTTCCTGGGAGTACAAGTGGGACATCCAGGTAAGGTGTCCCGCACATCACAATTGAGATGCATTGCATGACCACAATTGAACACTTGCACGATAGAATCCGAAGGACTTTTGGCAAGGGAGGTGTTACATATGCAGCAGGTTAGGCTCCGGGGCGCATAACCATGAGAGGCTCCTTTTGCAAGTAATCTCATGGTGTAATACGTATCCTCTTCGATCAGACTTTTTGCAGTGTCCTACAAAAGTTAAAATCATTATTCCTATTCTATAATCAGAAGATGAACATCATTATCAGTTGATTATAGAGAATGCAGAGCATAAAGATGAGTACCAGAATTCTCTTCTCAAAATCGTATGTTCCAAGCATCCCCAGGATGGTTGGTTTGAAATCACCAAACTCTTGATTGCCATTATCAGAAAGAAGTTTGAACATGACTTTTGCAAGCCGAACATAACCTACCATTCCATCAACAATTTCTTTGATGAAAATAGAGAGCAGTTTTCTCATCATACGAGCACTTTTACGAGATTTGGAGAATTTCCGTGTAAATTTACTTTCCTTTCTGTCTACGGATTCAGCTGACAACGGAGCCTCCTTAGGAGCTTCTCTTTCTGTATGAGTTCGAGCTTTATATGGATCCTTCAAGGGCCCACAAAACCTATAACAATAACATATCATGCAGAAAGATGGATTTTAGTACAACAGGAAACAGGAACATTTCAAAGTTGGGATTCATTATATTCACCAGAAAACAAGATAAAGAGCAGTGGAAGTTCCCTCACTAGATTTAAGACAAAAAGCTAAGATCGACAAGTCAACCATGATATCCACACTGTTTCTAACTTGGTATTCAAACATTTACCCCCTTGGAATTAGCATCCCCACCCATTGATGTTGGTGTTTTACATGGAGGAGAGCAGTTTCCCAAACACAATGGGATGTTCCACTGTTTTCCTTCACATTGTAAGTTAGACTATTTAAAACCTCAAGCATTTTCTCAAACTTATTTGGAAGTACAATGCGAACACATGCAGCATATTTAGCCCGGAATCAGGATTGCCAAATAAGGCAGAGTTGAAAAAAGGTGACCTACACTGTCGTTTCTGTAACTCAAACATCAAATCAAAAGTAGAAACTCCTCCAAGATCTTTCAAAGCACATTCTTCTCCGAGAGAGAAGTGGAAAACACTCAAGAGACCAAAAAACGAAAAGTTTTAACTGGACCAGGTCTATGAGAATAACATAGACTTGGCTGGGAACACTCCAAATACATGTGCATGAGTGTGGGCCATGTGCGAGTATGTGGAGCAGTTTTAACTAGGGTCTATGCATTTCTTGTACGGCCTAAGTAGATAATGGAACTAGAAAAGGAAAAATGAGATGAGCATTGATATATGGTGAATGACTTACGCATCTAGCAATTGAAACCAAAGAAACTCAGACTCATCAGGTTCTAGGCGCGGACTGTTTCGTTGACACAATCCAATGCAAGCTCGTAGAATATCAAATATATCAGCAACCTGTGACAGCATTCAAGAATCCCATAGTAAAGACTAAAGACCAAAGATCAAGTTGTATTTAGGTTGAAGAACACCATGACAGAAAAGCATACTTCTTTTTTCTTAACAATAGCATTGAGATTATTCAGACTAGCATCTCTTCTTTGAAGTTCAGCATCAAGCATGCTAAATTTCTCAGCCAGAATAGAAAGAATAAGTTGAAGGGCACTCCCAACATCTCCAACCCTTTCTAACAAGAATGAAGCAGCATCAACTATTCCATATTCTTGGCAGAGATGTAAACAATGTTCTACTCTGTAGCTTTCAGAAGTCTCCAAAAATTTGAGGACTGATCCACGATCATATCTACATAACATCTGCAATGTAAGAAAGCAGAGACTTGATCCTTTGTTTACAAGCCAGATGAAATATATAGCGAATGATCCAAAAGATCATGGTGTATTCTTCAAGATCTTCTGGATCATTCTCAATAATGTGGAGTTTAAAATTCAAGAAAAATTTGAGGAGAAGGCGGAAGAAACTAGCCGTGAATATAGATCAAGAAAATGGAACAAATGTGTACTTCCAACCTAAACACACACACACACACACATATGGAGGAGCTATTAGCTTTTGCTGATCATAGGTATATGGGAAGATATTGTTCATATAATCAGACAAATAGATACAGAGTTTAAACATCAAAAAATGGTGTACAAAAACAGGATGAAGCCTAAATAACAACCTGAAATGCCACATACATTTACATATGATAAAAATCATGAAACATTGAAACAAAGAATACTATTTTATCCAAGTTCTACTATACATGTGAATTAGAGAGAGAGAAAATATTCTATTTAACTTAATAATACCTCGATAAAGGTCATTCTCTAGACTCGGCCACACATGCTATAGACAAATGGAGTTGGTTTGTGGTAGTTTGCACTAAAACTACAGGTATTTTCCAGAAAACAGCAAAATGAAATCTAGCATCATGAAATCATAATTCTGAGTAAAGGAGGAAAATGCAGACAGTGACTACATGCCGGCAGAAAACGATTATCTATTTTGAAATGCTTCACTAATAGTTTTACATTATTCTCACCTCAAAATACAGCTCGGTCATCTCATCAGTAGCATGAATTGGGTTGCTTCGAAGAAGCTTTGTGGAGCTGGATATAGCTTCCAAATAAGCTTGAACACCAGTTGACTGCTGCTGAGCCTTTTGTGAAATATGGATGTCTGCAGCATCAACTTTTTGAAAACAAGAGAGGTTGAGAGTACCAGATTTCTGAACCTCGATTACAGTCTTCAAATAAAGGAAAAGGCTTTCTGGCAGACGGCGAAGCTCAGAAATGATGTGTTGACTTCGTTCCAGAAAATGATTGATGATCAGAAAGTAAGTTCCTTCCCTATATATTCCCCAAAAAATAAAAGTATGATTCAAGCATCGAGCAATATTGAAAAACATTGAATCCATCAATGACACTTCCATAATGAACCATTACCTGCTCAGTTTGACAAGATCAGGAATATAGGATATAACAGTTGATACAAAGGCATCACGTTCTCCATTCGAAAGCAAGTTTAGCATATCGTGGATAAAGGAGAAGGCATATATGGGTTCATCTGTAACTTTCATATAGCTTTCCATAGAAGCAACATACCGATTCCTAATGGCATGTATGTGGCCACAAACCTAAATATGAGAACAAGAAATTTCATTACAGGTTGCGGAACAAGAGAACACACGTATTTATATTTCACCATTAGAATAAGTACACAGTTCACATGTCTAAGCACCTTATGAAACTGAGACTTTTCACACAAATGTAACAAATAAGGAACATCCCAGTGGGCTTCAGGCGCTACTTTCAGTAGTGAAAGCAGTTGGTTTTCCCTTCTTTTTACAATTTGAATTTCTTCTTGCAAGTTTTGCAAATTATTGGCCTCCGATGTCAAGTACTCGAAAATTTGTCCAAGGATATCTTTAGAAACATTTGCTTGTTCATATGCTACATAGCAGGCAATAAAATCATAAATTTGACCAGCATCTCTCTTTGAAGGCCAAAGATCTATAGAATCAGTGTTGTTGCTCGAATTGCCTGTTCGGAAATAACTTGCATCAAGTATACTAGCCAGAATATTGACAAGTTTCTGAATCATTTTTTTACTTTCAGCTGATTCTGTGACTAAATTAGCTGGATCCTGGGTGTTCATCAATGAGGGATTCTCATGTTCTGTAAATCCACTTTTTAAAACATCCAGGGTAGCTTCAGTATCCAATTCTAACAAATGAAGTAGGTTCGGATAGCTTTCATTTGCTGTTAAGCTTGTAGTTCCCCATGTATTTGGAGCAGCCGAAGCCTCCAACAAAAAGTCCAGAAGTTCTATTCTGAGAGAAGGCAGGCGAGCTGGAGTAAGACTGCCACGTCCTACAAAATGGAGATATTTATTTTAGAACACATAATAAGTAGAGGTACACCAAAGTAACTTCCAATGTCTAATTTTATTCGTCACTGACACCTCAACAATCCCAATACATTCCACAATTTATTGTTTTTCTCATTTGTGTTTTTCAGGCACACAGATGGTAAGATTTATTCTTACTCGTAAAAATGGAATGAATTGCAAGATAGTTGGAGCTAGAATAAAGAAAAAAAAGAGAGAAGGTAAAAAACACTTTCAGAAGCAAACCTGGAGGAAAAGCAAGGCCCTGGAAGCAATACTTCAGGTAAACGAGGATCTTGTACCTGGTTCCGTGTTCTCCAATATGATTATTTTGTCGTTGCAATAAAAGAAAAGAAAATTGGGAAACAGACAGTGAAGATACAGTCCATTTAAGCAAATGTACCCCAGTGTCAAAGCATTTTCCCTTCTGGTGCTCCGTAGAACACCCAGGAGCTCCTCCAGTGGAGTCCTAAAATCATCCAGACCTTTGTTAAACAGATATATCAGTGCACCATAGAGCCTGTGTTCCCGGCACAGCAGGACAACCTGCAAGGCGATTAAAACAGTATTATTAGCTACTGTAGGGTGTAGACAAACCACAAAAAACATTAAAGTGAACAGATGATTTAAAGAAGACAAATGGAAAATCACCCACTGAAAGTTGTAAAGAGGCAATATAAGTTGAAAATGAAAGAAGTGTCTGCAACTCTCAAGTAAACACCCAACTTACTTGGTTAAAGTCCAACGACATAATGTCCATATGAAGGACACACTGCTCAATTCTCTGCAACCAACCTCTCATGCTATAGTGCTCCACTAAGGCTTGCATGATCTTCAATGAAAATTAGAACACAACAATGTTAGCTGAATGGGAAATATGTCGTAAAATACAAAGACAAGTTACAGTCACCAAACTCAAATATACCTCAGGTGGAAGTAATCCCAACATATCTTTCAGAATGTATGGCTCCAAAAGCTCCAAAAATGTCTCTGCACGAATATAAAAGCACCAATGTTTAAATCTAGGAATATAAAGAAAGCACTTCAACAATCAAGTCCAGCATGAGTTCTCATTGGGAAACCACCAATGTCTGAAACTAGAAAATTCCAGCAAAGCCCAAGAAAATATGAGTGCCTTTACTAACAATGTGGCTCAAGTAGTAGTATGAATACCAGGAGCTGCAATTACTGTCAAAATATATTCTCGTCATATTCTAATCTTTGAACAAAATGCAAGCTCAACAAGAATTATAACCAAGTCATCTATTCCAGAATCAACAAAGTAAATTCAGTCAGGCTTGCTAATATTAGTAGTGTAGATGTTTCACTGGATTGAGTCAGACCACAAGATAAGCTTTAAATCCCTAAACTTATATTTCCTCTTCCTTCAGTTAATGTGGCTTTTCATGCGGTTAATTTGAGAAAGACACCTTACCAGCTTATCATGATTCAACCGATTATTTTTTTATTTTTTCAAAAAAGCCTCTTATGTAATTCTGTTGTTTGCTACATGTGACTAACCCGCTTACCCCGACCATTCTCATGTCTGAGGCTACAGTGAGAACTAGATGACCAAATTTATGGTGAGAGTAAACACTTAAAGAACTAAATAATTACCTTTCTGGTGAGCCTGGTCAAATTTTGAAGCAATATCATCAAAGAGAATGTCGGTTCTCCTTATGTGGACACAAAACTCAACAGCAACACCGCCCACACGGGTGTATTCCTCTTTGGTGTCATCTGATTGGTCCAAATTCATGTTTTGGTTGTCCAATGCCACAGACATATAAGAAAATACTTCACTGACATATGCTTGAAGCAACTCCACCAGATAGGGTATAATAGTACTCCTTATGTCATCCAAGTTTTTCGGAAGGTCAATAACACCATGAGATTTACCATCATAAAGTGCCATTGCCATGTTTAGGGAACCCATCCAATCACCTGCCTTACGCAGAACTTCAATTCTATCCTTCCACGAAAGGAGACGACAGATAATAAGATACTTCGGACCAAGTATATATATATTAGCACCCCTAACAGCAACACTATTGTGATAGGCTTTCTCAGGGTTTCCCATTGTATTGGTAAAATAGATATGATACGAAACCAGATCATCCCTTTGGAATCCGCCCAAAGATAAATTTGTCATATGAATCATATTTCCATCTTTTGCAAATAAACAGATATGCCCAGACAAGGTGAGAACAACCAACATCTAGAAGACATAAAAAAAGTGATCAGTAAAGGATAGAAAGAAAAATATGTACCAAAACCAATAAAGCCAACTGTACATGATTACTTAGGGGAAAAGATAATGGGAAAAAACTAAACAAGCCAAGTATGATTAAAAGTCAAATTATGTCAGCAACCATAAATGGTTAGAATGTGTTATAGATCATACCTCATCGTCCAACCATGCCAGACCCATAGCCGGACTTTCTAGAGTCCATTTCTCAACTACTTTTAGCTTCGACTTCACCAGCTTAGCGACCTGGACTGTCTGATCCCAAGCAATGGCAAGCAGTGAAACCTTTTCCGAAGTGAGACCACTTTCTAAAAGTAAAATATTAAGATTAACAACCCAAATATGGATGTACTTAAAGTATCAAATTGGAGCATACTCACCAGATGAAGAATTGTGAGGCATTGTTATGCTTCTCCATGCGGCATATGGCATTGCACCTTCCCTGACACCGTCAGGTTTTGGAATTTGACCATATGCATCAACAGGATTAACCATCGCCTGCCAAGAAATATGAAAAGATGATTCAAACAACAATACAACAACAATTAAAGTTAAGGTAGCATGGCCAAGCTGTCTTTTCAAAGAACCATTACCACCAAAGCAGATTGGTGTGTGATGAATATCACGACACCTTCACCATTGCCATCACCATGTAGCAATGGACAAGCACAGACTACTCTGCTAGTAGTTTCATCGAATAGTTTCTGCTCAAATGACAAATTGGAGAAAGTCAGTTCTAGAAAGTCAAGTATTATTTTTACAAAATTTCCCCAAACAATAATTAGTACTACCATTGATTTTCCATAGGAGAGCATATTAAGAAGGATTGTGACCATCTTGAACTGAATCACCTTAACCACACCCTTGCTGTCACCACTAAGTACACTGAATTGGCGGGACACTTGATCCTGCCCCAGATACATTATATGAACTACTGGAGCTCTATGCTCAGTGATGACTTTCAGAGCATAAACTTTCTGCACATCCCAGACAACATAATGTCCATCCCCATATCCTGCAAAGAGCATGTCTCCTTGCTGATTAAAGCACATGGAAGTTACAGGAACAAGAGACCTATCCCCTTGTAATCCAAGAAATGTCATCTGCAAGTGCATTATTAATGGAATAATAATTCAGTAGGTAGCATAGGTTATTAGAGCAATTGGCAAACTCCTGACATAAGGAATAAGGTGTTTTGTGAACGATACACACTGCCAGTGCTAGCAATTTGATTCTAATTTTCCTTTTTGGTAAGATCACTTCAAACAATATTAAACACCCACCAAAAGCAAGTAAATAAAACAGACCAATATCCCACAATTATATTGAAAATCAATAAGCAAGAGCAACACTGAACCTTTGCATCCATATTGTCGATATGATGAGCAGTATACTTGCTAGGAAGAACAAAAATAGATCCTTTCGCCGTTCCAATTGCAATATAGTTCAAATGTACAGCCACTACTTGAGGGGATCCATGATCACGCCTAAAGGCCTCCGATGAGATGGTCCGGGTAATAGAATTGTTAGAATTAACATCAAAGTAACCCAAAACAGTAGAGTCTTTTCGCAGACCTTCAAGCCTCATTGGCTGTGCAGCTGCACCTTCTTCATAGTGCAGAGCTGTAAATGCTTCCTTCTTCTCAATTTCTTCAGCCAGGTCAATTTGCTTTATGGACAAATTAGGTGTCTTCGGTATATCACCACAGTTCATAATTTCAGAATCTAGAACCAAGTCTTCAACTATGTCTGCCTCATCGCTTTCTGAACTAACATCCTCACTATGAACACCAGGTTCAGAGCTTAGATCGCCAACATCACCAGGTTCTTCTACTCCAGAAATCAGAAGATCCGCGCCGTTACCTTCACCATCTGGAAGGACTAGAGAAATTACAACTTCCTTCTCCTCCTCCACATTTGCGTTATCCAAGACCAAATTTGGTTCTTTCTGGGCAGGAGAATTGCAGTGATTTTCATCCATCCCTATCAAATTCTCAGCATTACTAGCCAATTCACCAGCCTGCTCCATATCTCGAACCAAATCAGCCTTTTCAATGTTATCATCAGGTCCTGTGGACTGAGATTGCTCCGATGCAACTTCTTCTTGTCTCAAGTTTTCTACCTCAGCAGCAGCAATAACTGCTCTCATTTTCAGCTTAATTGCAGTGGCATGGGGTGTGGGAGTCGAGCGAGCAGCTGCCGCAGCCGCTGCCAGAGCAGCCCCAGGCTTGGCACTGGCTCGTATCACCCCACCCCCAAACAGCTGTGGCAAACTCCTAGCCCTAATCTCATTAGAATTGTTACTGAGATATTGGTGGGCTGTGTTGGAGGGAGAGGAAGGGGGAGAAGGAGATGAAGAAGAGTGGTTGAGAAGGATTTCATCGACTGTACGAACGTTTAGGTCTTTGGAGTGCTCCTCATCAGAGTCAAACTCTCCATGAGATTGCAGAAGGGAGTCGAGATCCACTGCCTCCATCAGAGATTGACTGCTAGTTTTGCTTAGATCATATGATATCTTGAATCTCTTCAAAAGTGACCCTGAAACGAAAACAATTAAGATAAAATTGTTTACAGTGAATTTGAACCTCAATAGATAGGCTCATTCTCTACTTTTCTTAAGCACTCAATCATCTCCTCCATTACTAGAAATCCAGTTTTACCCATCTATTCAAGTCTACTCTATTTGAACCCACCTATGTTAGTTCTAAAACCGTTCTCCTTTCCGTTTCATATGCTTGGTAGTTTTTACAGTGAATTAACACCAAATTCTTAGAGTCACACCTCCTTTAAGCAAAATCGATAAGAGTCACAGCTCACATGGCACCTTTGTTCCATTTATCAACAATATTTATTTCCAGTCATCTACATTACTTCAATAAACCAACCACATCTTACAATTCAATTCAATACCAGTAAAAATACCAGAATTACTAGTTGAAATGAATGATGCAATTAACAAATAGGGATCGATCTCAATAGTTAGAAGTATCTTTACTTTTTTATATCGATCTCAATAGATAGGTATAGTCTCTACTACTCTTCTAAATTACTTCATTAAACCACATCATATGTTCCAATCCAAGTAAGAACACCAGAATTACTAGTTAAATGAATGACGCAATTAACACATACGGACCGATCTCAATAGTTAGGTGTATCTCTACTTTTTTCTATCGATCTCAGTAGATAGGTATAGGCTTATTCTCTACTATTCTTCTAAATTGCTTCATTAACCACATCATATGTTCCAATCCAAGTAAGAACGCCATACTAGCTATGTTCCAATCCAAGTAAGAACACCATACTAGCTAAATGAATGATGCAATTAACAAATGCGGATCGATCTCAATAGA
>JAYMSP010002115.1:0-26186 GCA_036897095.1 Plantago elongata
TGCACTTCACAGTTTCTCCCCTCATGATCTAAACCACTACTCACCCTATCTAATTTTGCACAACACAAACCAAAATCATAACAAGTCAGCTACCAAATGATAATTCGACTCACCTAGCTAGTCAGCTCAAGAGTCAAGACATCAACTTTCACCAACCACTACTGAATTAGGACTCACATTACAACATTTACTCGAAAACCTACATAGTTGTTCAATTCAAACAATCCAATCTGAAATCTTAAACTATGTTCTTCTAGCAACAAACTGGAATGATACAAATATATAACTAATAGGCACATGGAAGCATTAAACACGATTGCTCTCTATATAACAAAAGTTGCTCTCGATTCAATATTAACACTAACTAATTAAAGATTACACACATCTCATTTAGCTCCATTTCTACAGAAGTGAAAGAGGAAATATATTGTGTATAAGAAACCTGTGATAGTTGGGCAGTAAAGATCAGCACAATCAGCCATTCTTGGGCTACCCATGTTTGGTGCTTCCATGCCAACTTCATTGCAGAAATTCCAAGCTTCCAAACCAAATCTTGCATTTGGGCTTTTCATTCCAGGGTCACCTATCACAGACACATAGGAATCTGTTTCTTGTTGTAATAATTCACCATTAACAAGGCAAAGAGTTAATCCAACAAATATTAGTGCGTAAGAGCAAAATTCACTCATTTTTCTTGATCCTACAGTTTACTGTTTATCATTGTTTGTCAAGAATCGGATAATAAGAGTTTCTATCTGAGCTGCAATGGAATATCGGAGAACCCAAGAATGTGTTTTGCCATGTTTGATCAGTCACCGAACAGAGATAGTGACCTGAGGAGAATTGCCTTGAAAACAAAGGAAAGTTAGCCTCGTGTCCAAATCATTCCACTTAGGCTATGGAAAATGAAAACTAGTTTTCAACGATTAGTGTTGGTACCTGATTATAATTTGGTAGCTCATTATGTAAATTTTTCCTCACAATTTAACTTCATTAGTTTTTTTTTAAGAAAATGCACTTTCATTTAGTTTTTCAAAGAGGATACACATGTAACAAACCTTTTACTAAAAAAGATTATGAAATTAAACTGAAATGTTAGTAGCAAATAGAGCGTTAGATTATATTTAGCAAAACCAACTAAAAAAGGTAGCTGGTAGTTAAAAATGTAACTGACAATTAATATTTTTTCTTCAACAAACTAACTTGATTAGCTTCTCAAACCAGCTAACTTTTCAACTAGTTTATTTAAAAAGTTTGTGTATTTATATAAAGAGTTTTTTTATAAAAAATACTTATAGAATTAAAAAATTAATTAAAAATTTAGTGGTAAAGCCTTAACTTAAACTACGCTTCTACATCTCTAATTTTCTAAGATGAAGCCATAATGAGCAAATCATACATGTTTTTGAACCATGCTATTTACAATTTAGATATAGTACATATCTGGAATTCTAGATAGTCACTAAGTCGATCTACGATGGAGTTTGACTTGAAGTGAAGCTGAAAGGGAATATGGTCCACTTCTCTCCAACCTTAAAGTATGACGCATGACCACGATTGATATTATTATGCACACAAAACATAATATTCTTTTTTGAAATTTTAACGAATAATCTTTTTAAAATATGGAGAACCCTTTTAAGGAATCTATAATTAGCTTTTTTATATCTTTGAAATAATAATAATAATGAGATTAATTAACAAATTATCAAGTATCTCGATCAACTTGATTTTCTTATATACAAGAAACTATTATATTATATTAATATGAATTATATGTTTACTAAAAACATCACTTTGGGTATAAAAGAAATAATTTATAAATCCAACTATAGCTGGGAGTCTGATAGTAACATGGTCAGCAATAATTGCAAGTTGTGGGCTGCTTAAGGTTTGCGTCCTTTCTTTTCTTGTGCTTTTGTTTTTTTTAAATCTTTGTGCTAATTACAATTGTTTAATCCTTAATTAGTTTCAAAATAATACTTAAGGATCTTGTGTAAGATATGGGAATATCCACGTGCCGGATCCTTAACATAGAATTAGTGCAACCAATGATCAGGATTTAAAAGATAATTTGATGAAGAAAAAGAAAACAACTTAAATAGGATATTTCCTAATAGTGATTGATGATGCCTTGGTAGTTTGGTTTGATTTGACAAGATTCTTGCCTTCAAAGTTAAGATGAGATTGCATGGTGGACGATGAGCTGACCCCTTTAGTATACTTTCCTAAATTTATCTTAAATTGAATTTCACATCGTCTAAAAATAGAAATTCCATATACCTTAATTTGATATATAACCTCAATGAGTATATTTAAGAAAAAGGCTTCGATAGTCGTAACAAATTGTAATGCCTCGACTACCATGGCACGAACATGATGTGGCCATTGAATATAAGAATAATTCTTGTAACTAGGGGACTGATTGTAATAGAACTCGAGTAGTTTTTTTTTCAATTGAAATAAGATTTTTTTACAAAATGATTGATTTGAATGGGGAAATGATCACTCCAATGGTATGGAAAATCGGGACTAGTGTTTAAGTGCCATTTTGGTAAACGTCTGTCGTGGCTAGTTCTCACCAAGAGGTTGTTTCCGGTTAATTAGAATTGTCACCTATGTTGAGTATATACGCAGTTGAGGGGAGAAGGTTGTGGCCAATCAAGTGAAGGATGATTGAGGTAAAAGTTTTGCGTAAAACTAAGAGCGTTACGTGAATGTAGAAGGAAGACGACTAGATTATTTCGATTTTGAAATATAATTAAAAGAATGTTTTCTAGTGAAATCTCTCTATTGAATATATATAGGTACAGAATACATAATAATCCTATGTAATTAGACATCTATATACAAACTATATAAGACTAAATTATGCTAAATATATTAGAATTAGGATTCTATCTATTTACATAATATATCAATAATAATGATGTGGATTTATATTTAAAGTGAAGGAATTAAAAGTAGTTGATTTTAAAAAAGTAGTACAAAAAATACATGGTATTAAGATTGTATTTTCTTCAATTAAAAATTACTTTTGAATTAATTTAATTTAATTATAATTTATATTTTATTTTAGTTCAGTTCATTGAATAAAAACCAGTTTAACTTATTAGTTCTTGACTATTGGTGCACCTGAGAAGCCAACTGAATGCTATCAACTGATCAGGTGGGCTGCTGACCTATTGAAAGAAGATGCTCTAATCACACCAACCTTTTCGGAAAGAACACTTTATTATGTTCAATAAGATCTATCAGGACGATTCAGGCATTATCTTAAGTACACCCTTAACAAAGTTAAGTTTCTAAGCGTACCATATTGGATAGAGTAACTAATAAAGTGCATGTATGACAAAGTTAAAATCACTCATTTTCATTCACGGTATGAATCGACTACTTCATAAAATACCTTATTTTATACTCCATTATTCTTATTGGACACTTAACATTATAAAACTGAAATAAGTTAAATTAAATTAATCATGGTAAGTAAACAAAACTACTCCCTCTTTCTTTCTTCACATCATTTTTTCTATTTACTAAAATTAGATATACTATGTACATTTTCTATGTTATTTGATATTGTGTCAGTTGATGTATACCATTTACATTGTATCATTTTTAAATATAGTTACTTTATCTAATGTCTCAAGATAAATTATTTAACTGGATCATATTCATAAACATTGAATAAAAAATACTCATTTATAAATTAAATAAGTGATTAAATATGTGGACATTGTTTAATTTAAACTACCATACCAACTATATACATTGTTTCCTTAGTTTTGAATATTTTGAATCATTTAAAGTTCAAAAACCTCAGGTGATAGAAAAATAAAAATATACTGATTATGTGATACTATTAATGAAGAAGAGGAAAACGAGTACCATATTATGTAAAGTTAATTTAAGATATATTAAGTTTTGAAATCTACTGTGCATAAAGAAATGTAATTTCGAGTGGCTAAATTATGTTGGAATACAATTAATAAAAATGGACATCATATTAAGTTTGAACATTCACGGTTTGTTTGAAAATTTAATCCATGTAGAACTTGTAAACCAAATTGATAAGATTGTACATATAATTCATCTAAATTCATATGATTACCTAACTCAACTAATAATGAACATATACCGTAGAAATAATCAATTGCTTAATTAGCTTAATCATGGTTAAATTATATCCATTGATTGAATTAAAAGATGCCACGTGTTCCAGTAAGGATAGTGGGGTATAAAGTGGAGTATTTTATAGGATAGAAGATCTGCACCGCAATAAATATGATATGGTTGAGTTCTTACAATTGTTATACTTCTTTTATATGTATAATAAATATAGTCCATAATAATGAAGCGCATATCAGTTAGTAAATTAAATTTATTTTTAACTAATGAATTAAAGTTCGAATTAAATTTATCATTTCTAGAAATAGAAGAAGAAAGTATAGTCGATTCCACATCCATTTTAAGTATAATGGAACTAGACACACACGACTCTACATTTCTTGAACCTGTATCACACACTCTCATATGCAATGTTTTTTGGCCTGAGCCTGGGTCCAAATGGTATTAAATGGGTTCAATGTCGGTCATGACCAAGTTCACCCAAGAAGCATTTAAAAGGTACCGGTACCTCGAGGTTTTTTGACTTTTGGATTCGTGAGTGGAGTTTTATTTTAATCTTGATAGAAGGAATATATTGTATTCTGAGTAATCTCTAGATATTTAACTCAAAACTAGACCATTACGATTTAGTTTTTAATATTTTAATAAATTCTTGATCACGTTTTAAATTACTTGCCAAGTAATCTGGAAGATGACGTAGTGGATGAATGTGATTAAGAATGGACCCGGAGTTGATCTATGATGTTTCGACACCACCATTTACCGTATTGGGCATGTCTAGATTCTACCAAAAAAGGACTTTAGTGTCGTGATGATTGATGGATGTATACCAAACCAACACGCATCAAAGTACGGATATCGGTAAAATAGACAATACTGAATTTCTCTATTAAATTGATGGTGAACTGTATCTTATAGTACAAAATTGTTCGCGAGGTAGAGATTTTAGTTTTTGTGGTGAATACAGATGTCTATGAAGTTTACTCAGTTAGAGTTGCTTGTTAAGTTTTGGCCGGTGGTGGAGTAATTACTGGTGTTGATTTTTTGGACTTAGTGTTATTTTTTATGTAATTGGTTTGGGTTAACTACTTAGTTGAGGTTTACAATTTGATATTTAATTTGGATGTTATGTTTATTTTTCATTTATAATTGTTTGTTAAGACCTTTACGTATATTATTGAATTTTATTAATAAAATTTTAATCGCTTTAAAATTTAAGGGGATCTTGTATGACTTAAAATTCGTGGAGAACCTTGTGCAACTTAAAAAACATTAATAAATACAAATCCGCATCATATGAGGAATTAATCTGGATCAGTAATATCATTCGTATCAGTTTAATCACTATATTTGAATGACCCTTACATAATTAACACAAATCCGTGTTACTTAGTAAAAGTGGCAACAATTGAATAGCTTCACATAGCATCATAAATTACTAATGATTTATTCTGTGAGATTAAGTGGCTTCCAACTATGAATGGTACTGTATGTCCTTAATTCTTAAACAAGAGAAGCCACAATTTTTATTAATCTTTTGTAAGTTAATGTAAAAGGAGAATATGCATGTATATATATTGCTTCAAGCTATGGAGAAGAAGGAACCAAACTCTAATTATCTCATTCTCTCTTTAGTTCGGATCACCTTGGAGCTAGTTTAAACTAGTGGAAGGTTATCTGCATATATGCCGCGAACCGTCACCATCGAACTGATTCATCATCATCAAGACAATTGATCATACATATCTCACTATGGTTCGTGGGAAGATCCAGATGAAGAGGATCGAGAATCCGGTTCACCGGCAGGTGACCTTCTGCAAGAGGCGTACCGGGCTTCTCAAGAAGGCCAGGGAGCTCTCTGTGCTCTGTGATGCGGATATTGGACTTCTCATTTTATCCGGCCAAGGCAAGCGATATGAACTAGCCACTAAAGGGTACGCCCATCTCACAACTTTTACGTACTCAAAACATAATTGAGTTAACTCAAGAAGAGTAAATTAATGAGATATAATTAACTGGACTATATCTCATTCTTTTGTTATCATTTTCTAGACACTAACATAACTATTCCAATTTCCAATCAATCTTAAGTATAATGAATCTCTTTCATTCTTTTCACAACATATTATTGATCAATTAATTTCCTATTTATTATATTTAATATTTAATTTTTTTTAAACGATTAAAAGGTAACTCAAACCCGACCTATTTAATATCGTACTAATGATTGTGTTAATTTTCTATTTCTCTCCAACATCGAAGGACAATGCACGGCATGATAGAGAGGTACATGAAATGTACAGGTTCTGGAATTTCAGCTGAAGTGGAGCACAAAAATAACAACCAAGTCAACACGGTATATATGTGATGTTTGACAATATATATAATGCATATATGGTTAATTTAAGTTCTTGAAAACTGAAACTAAATTTCACATATGTTTAACCCATGTTTGATCAGAAAATATCTTTTCTCTCCATTTATATATAAGCTACTATATTTCTTCGTGCTTTAATTATTATGAAATTGGTACTATAGAATATAACTCTCCAATTAACCATGATCAACATGCTAAGTGTATTCAAGAATATGTGCCTTTGTTAGTGCATGATAATAGTTTCAATATTATTGCATAATGTTAAATTTGACATATTATTGAGTGCAATTTAAGTAGATACTCCCTCCATCTCAGGTTTAATGTTCCATTTTAAATCTTTATATTCACATTTTCAAACTTTATATGCGAATGACTCATAAATAATGTCGAAAAAAATAAGAAATTCATACTATTAAAGATCACATGTTATATATTTTTTAAAAATTTCATTAAAAGTATGGTATATGGGTAATTAAGGGACTGATTGTCATAGCATTTAAATCGTTCTATTGAGCTCGATAACAGTGATTTTGCCTAAAATACACTTCAAATACCCCATTTCAATTTCATTCCAAACACAATTTCACCAAAATCCCATCTAAATGGCCATTTGAGTGCCATGTCAATCAGCCCCTAAGTTTAAAGTTTAAAAACATTGACGATAAAAAATTAAAATGAAATAATGAAACTGAAACGGAGAGAGTATTAACGAGTACTCACTATTGCAAAATGAACTTTTCCAAGTAGTTACTAAATACTAACGATAATCAATATGTACAATAAAATCTTTATAAATTAATACTCGATAAATTAATAATTTTGATAAAATTAATAATTTATCTACCCAACTTGAGACCAGTATGAAATTGGATCCCAATCGATAAAATAATATGATAATAACTTTTTTGAAATTTCAATATATATGTATTGGTCCCGACGAAACTATAAATTAATAATTATCAAAATATTCCCCACACTTTAAAATTCAAAGATTGTCTAGTAAGAAATGAATCTATAATCGCTTATTTTTTATTGAACTTCAAATCTATATTGAGTTTATTTTTTTACTCTCCCCATTATGCTTAAGAGTTGGACGTTACCTTCTCATATTGCAACAAAAAAGTTGAGTTGTAGCCGCTTCCAATGCTTCTTCTTGAATATAATGACCGGTTCCAAAGCTATTGAAGCATCCTAAACTTTGAAACTTTGTCAACGACCGAATTTTAAATGATACCGTCACAATTTCTTTAATGCTTTGAACCTTATACCATTCATTAACTTCACCAGGATAATTTAGCAAATGATTTACATTTGGACTTGAAAATTTAAAGATTATATGTAAAATTTATTTAAATTAATAAATTATTAATTTATCGATATAATAATATTTCGTTAAATTAATAAAATATTTTGATCTCAATATTATTAATTTAATGAGGTTGCTGGAGTTCTTTATATCTTCCATCATCAAGCATTACGATATACCAAGATTCTGTTCCGGCCTATAGTTCTTTGACGACATATAGCGGGGTCCCAATTTATGCATGAGATGTTACAATCAACATGCAACACCATAAAGGAACTACCGGAAAAATGTATGAAAGATCTTTGGACCCTACCGGATTCTCCCTCCATATATACTAATTGTTCGATGGTTTGGTCTAGAATTATAATTTAACTACAGTTGAGAAGACTTCAATTTTTTATTTAAATTATAATTTAATTGTATATTTATTTACTTTTTCAGATTTCAATCACAATTCAATTCTCATCCAATTCAATCACAATTCAATTCTTAATTTCTTACTCAATACTCAACCTACAATATTTATACAATTACAATTTTATACCAAACACTAATTTAACAACTCAATTACAATTTAGTTTCTATTCATCAATTTTCCACTATTCAAACGAATTCAATTACAATTCTATACAAAACAGTCACTAATTTAATTATATATATGTATGTATGTGTGTGAGAGAGACCCGTACTTTTTAACTAATTTTGCTCTAAATACACAATTATTCATATCAAGTTTTTCTTATGAAGCATTGGATAATTTATAGGTGAATTCATGTATTGAATAATTTATGTTACTTTTATTAGGACCAGAAAGAAGAGATCAGTTTGCTGAAGCACGAGCTTGATTCAATCCAGAGAGAACTAAGGTGAAAATGCTAGCATTTCTTATATTGTTAATTGACCAATTTCATAAACATATATGTGAATCCAGGTTTTCAAATGACAACATTGACTTTAAAAAAATTATATATTACATTGTAATATTCCCAAATGATACTATTAACTAGCCAAGTATATATATGATCCTAGTTCGATTTAATTAGGTTGATATATGGAGGAGCAAATGGTGCGACAACTTTGAGCGAATTAGATATGCTCGAGAAACATTTCGAGTCGTGGATTAATCAAGTTCGCTCTTCAAAAGTAAGTAATTATGTATAGTTTGGTAAGTTTAGGGGTTAATTAATGAATTTACACATTAATTAAATCCATATCCATTTGTAGCTAATATCTATTCATTTACACAATTCTTTTTTTCTTAATGGTTAAAAATTTTATTGATAAAAATCAAGAGTATAAGTGATGCTCACAGTCGTGATGTATCAAAATTGCAGATGGAAATTATGTGTCAAGAGATCCAAATGCTGAAGAATAAGGTCAGATTCTACATAATTATATTTGAAAGACTGTAATTAAAAGGACACAACTAATACTAGTCTGTCGCTTAAGTAGTTAATCAAATCTAATTAAACAAGTGCTTTTAAATAATATTTTCAACATTAATAACAGTTCATATTTACTATCAGGAAGAAATTCTTGAAGCAACTAACAAGCATCTCCAAGAGAAGGTAGTAATTTATATTCCAAATTCACTCAATGATTTATATCCATGGATATATAACTAATTATTAATTTTGAAGATGTATAAATTCAAAAAATAATATGAAAAAATGAAAATATTATATTGATCACTAAATTAAATTTCGTTTTATTTTGATAAAGTTGCAGATGGAGGAGAATTGTGGAATCTTTGACATGATGTCTGTGATGAGTGACATTGGATATCCACTACCAGTGCCGACGCAGAGTGGATTATCAAACAATCATCAATTCTAACATGTGGTAGTGTATGGACGAAAAATGTGGTATTGTATTTCATTGTAATAAGTTGTGACATAAAGAAAGTTAAGGAGTGATTGGAAATTAAGCCATGATCATGATCGACCGCGACCAGTACATGTTCCATTTATAATATTGGTATCCTCGATTTCATGCATGTATGTACATGTTTTAGTTGAGTAAGTATTTTCGTACATTATTGTAACTTAATGGCTAATTAAAATGTGAGGTAAAATTAGGTTTTCTAATGGTCTCACAACTGCAATTGGGACATCATAAATTCACAATGCATGAAGTTTCCAACTTTCGCCACCACAGTTTTAGTATGTTTGCATAATAATGTTCGTTTATGAGTATCACGTTGTCATCATGGAACATAGTTAAAATCCATTATTGATTAGGCCAAGAGAAATGTACATAGAGAGGAAAACCAGCTACAATCGCATAAAAAGTTCTCCGCGAACAGATTAGTATAGTTCAGGTGCAGTCCAACTATTTTCAAGACTTAAAGGTAAACTTTCTCCGGGATCTAAAACAAATATAAAATTACGTCTTTTTTTCTTCGAAACAAAAATACACATTAATATTAAATAAGTCTAATAGTGCTACATTCGTTCTTAAATAGTACAACCGAAATCTAAGCCGGGCAGGTATTCAAATTTGAGATTAAAAATTACTTTACTTCTGAAGAGGCCTAAATTCAGCAAGAATGAAAATATGAAACTTAAAAACCAATTGATCAAGGCAACTATTGGAATTCGGAACTAGGAAGTGTAAACGACAGGGAGGGAACAATGGAATTGTGTATGAATTTGTTTCTACATTCTATAAATACTAAATTTATTTATTTTACCATTTCAAGCAATTATTATGCAACAATTTTTGACTAACAAAAGACAAGTAAATTAATTCTTTCTTTGATTCACTCAAACTTAATTGACTAGTGCCTATTAAAAATAAATCTATTCCATATTTAACTCTACTAATTTATTAACATAATTATACCTAATTAAAGAAAGAACAAATATATAGGTGACCTTTTCATTTTTTTAGATCTTAGGCGGTGGTCTCACCTGCCTTATTGCCCGGACCGCCCTGGTATAGTCTAAACAACTAAACAAGTATATATCCCTAGGTTCATGATTTCAAATCAAACTCTCTCCACTAAGTACACTCCGCAAAAAAACTCACATACATGAGCTAGGACTCTAAAATCAAAGTCATAATCTAAATCAATATGCAAAATTAATTGGAGACATCAACTCTATACGATCACAATTTTGTTCAAATAAAGAATTATAAATACCAGTTTCTAAAAGAAAGTTAAAATGAATTAAGACTTTGAAAAAATACGTATAAAATTCTCGTTTGTCTTTAAGGAAGGACAAGGTTAAAAGCTCCTCCAACATTAAGGCAAATTGCGCTTTCACAAAGCGCACACAATTCTTTCGATCACAAGGTAACCAAATTTCATCTTAAATTTAGTGATTGTATTGACAATTTCACATTCCAATCAATACAGATGAAGAGAATATCTGGACTACTATCTTTTACGTACCAATACACATACATTTTTCTCATGGTCATTAATCCACTTTAATTAAAACGGTACATTCCTTCGTCCTTCTATCTGGATAAGACAAATCGTTAATCAACGAATAATCACGCCAAAAGAGGGAAACAACGTGGAGATTTTGACAAGAACTTTATCTCACATGAGTTAATACGACAAACCAATCGACATAGTCACGGTACAAACCTTAAAAAAGTTTTGACCTGAGTAAACGTCCCGGTTTTAACTTAGGGAGATCTTAGTAATGCTTTACACGCTTTTGGATTAAATTAGCCGAATGCACCAACGCTTTTCACAGTTCAGCCTCTGGACCAGAAAAGAGGGGAGAAACTAGTTAATTGAGTTTCAATTTCAAGTGTTGGATTGATTGATTCATACTCCCCAATTCGCAGCACCAAAACCTCAAACCTTGATTTCTATGGAAAATTGAAGAAATTAGGGCGACTGTAATCCACACTCTCTTTCACAAACGCAAATTGGCACAAATACGACAGGGTTTTGGGAGCTAGGGTTTAAGCTAAGCCATCACTCCTGCATTTGAGCAATGTCTTCAACGCTTGAGATTGAAGCTGGAGAGTAAGATTTCGTTCCCTTAGCTCAAATTAAAGATTTCTTATCTATTCGTCTCTCTGTAAATTATTCTTCAATGTAAGATATTGTTTGTTTTTGCTATGCTGCTGCTGTCAGTTAAAAACCTGTATTTTTGTTATCGTTGGAATAGTCAGCTCTTGCTTACGCTCATTGTCGTGAACTAAGCTTTAATAAATTTTGAGGGGTGTTTCGCTGTTGTTATGGGACCAAATTGGGTTTTTTTTTTGTAGTAAGCTCGTTTACGAACTTTTAGTTCTTATTGTTGGGTTGATTTTAGTCTGGTTTATGTGCAATTGTTGGAGCTTCTGCGCTAGGAACTCTGTTTTCAGTAAGAGAGTTGATTGAAGGGTGTGTTTGTGGTTGCAGTGTTATCAAGATTGTACTTCAGTTTTGCAAAGAAAATTCCCTGCAGCAAACTTTCCAGACACTACAGAGTGAGTGCCAAGTGTCTTTAAACACCGTGGACAGTCTTGAAACGTTCATTGCGGATATTAATAGTGGAAGGTGGGATGCAATCTTACCTCAGATCGCGCAGCTTAAGCTTCCTCGGAAGAAACTGGAAGATTTATATGAGCAGGTAGGGCTTTTCATTGCTTATGCATAAAAGCTAAATCTAGTTGTTGGCTAACTTTTGAACTGTTGCATCATGATGACTGCTTTGGTGGAAATATTTATAGTTGATATCTGCCTAGGTCTTCCTTGGCTTAGCTTATGATACCAAGGCCTTTATAAACTTGGGAATATTTATATTTGTCATTTTTAGCCTAATTTTAAACTGTGTCTCATTGGGTTCTTAAGATGTGATATGTCTACTAGATCACCGTATGTTAAGAAACCCATTAAGAATGGAGCTTTACATTTCATTTAATTATTCTACCTCAGCTAGGATTGTGATGCAGAAAACTGTTGTTAAAGTCTATTCTATACTAAAGATATTTACTGGAGATGATCAAGAATGATAAGTATCTCTAACTGGAAACCCTTTAAGAATGGAACTGTGCATTTCATTTAATTATTCTATCTCAGCTAGGATTGTGATGCAGAAAACTGTTGTTATGTTTAGTCTATTCTATACTAAAGATATTTACTGGAGATGATCAAGAATGATAAGTATCTCTAACTGGAAATGAAGATATACTACTCTTCCCTGTACCAACATTATGCTGATGGTTCCCTGTGGATATTGTACGTTGGGTGATCGAGCTCCAATAAATGTTCAAGATTTTTGGTACTTTTGCTAGTTCATGAACTGAGAGACGTGAGATGCATTTACATTCACCTCCTTGGATTTTATTAGGGATTATTACTAGCACATTGATGTCATGGACACTGTCGTATATGGTTTCGACATGCTTTATATCTGGTGAAACCAAACAGTAACTTCTATTTTCTCTTGGAACTTGCTAATCTTCTCCTTATCCATTTCTGCATAGATTGTACTTGAAATGATTGAACTTCGGGAGATTGATACAGCGCGTGCCATATTAAGACAAACTCAGGCGATGGGCGTCATGAAACAGGAGCAGCCAGAGAGATATTTAAGGCTTGAACATCTTCTAGTTCGGACATATTTTGACCCGGCTGAGGTCTGAATTATTTCCTATATAATTTCATGTATATTTCCTATATTGCACACGATGTCCTTTTTTCTCCTTTCATGAGTCGGAGAATCATTGCTGTTGCATCTGCAGTTATTTCTTGGTTGAAGTGAAATGAATGTCTGCTATGATTGTTAAACTCAATACTCAATAGTTACCTTGGAGTTGTTCAACTTAGTTCTGGTTTAGTTATATTACATGCTATCACCTATACATGTTTCCCTGGAAATTATCCAACATTAGATAATTCGATTAGTTATAAAATTTGGAAGATAGGTAGCGTTCAAGTTGTTTAAATCGTGGTTTCAAGATAGCCCCTAGACATATAATGGCAGCATGGATTAATGTTTCTCTTATTCAAACTCTATGACATGTCCTAAAAAACCTAGTCTTCGCTATCGTGAAAGTTATGAGCATCTCTATGGCATATTAAATGCTTGTTGATAAGGTCCATCTGATCTTCCATTATGATGATTATTTAGGAGTGTATTTTTCTCAGGCAAGTCTAGCATCTATGTCACATTTCTCTTAGCTCAAATTGCCCCATGATCATGACGTCGGCTGAATGGATTTCCTGTATATATGCACATACAGCAAACATTTATACATGTGCTTTACCATCTTATATACATTATATTATTCTGAACTGCATGTCTGTGAAAGCTTTGAACATCTTAGGTGTTTTGAGTTTCAAAGTGTTAACTCTCCCATCCTACCCGCAGGTGTATCGTGAGTCAACAAAGGAGAAACAGAGGGCACAAATTGCACAAGGTTGTATTCTGTTGTAGAGGGTGTGGAGAATCTTATTAAGCTGTTATATTGTTAGGACTTCTATTTGGCATACAACTCAGTTAACGTAGTTATTATGTTTGCATCATAACACCCTTTAAAACCGTTATCTTCTACCCTTTCAGCTATAGCAGCTGAAGTTTCCGTTGTTCCACCTTCGAGATTGATGGCTTTGATTGGACAGGCTCTTAAGTGGCAGCAACATCAAGGTCAGATAAGAAAAAATATTCTTTTAGTCGAACTACATTTGTTCCATCCCGGTCCATGCCATGTGTTTAATGTTTATGTTTGAAATGAACATTGCTCTGCATTTTTGATCTGTTACCTTTGTCTAAGCTGTTCATTTCCTATAAAGTCAAAGAAATGTTTGATAAGATTTCACCATAATAGTTGTCACTTGATGCCTACTGTGTCAATTTTATTAGAAGCATATATAATTTGGACAGGTGGGCACAATTTATCGTGAAGTATCAGAACTTGCTTAAATATCTAAGTTCCGTCTGAAAGATAAATTAAAATAATATAAGTTGAGTACTTTGAGCATTTATTATTCCTTTCCTTTTCAGATAATGCCATTGTATTATAAGCCCAGGCTGCTCAGCAATAAAATTCTGAATTTGCATAGAAACTTTCTCTCCTCGTGTATAATTCCATATTCACCTTTCTTTGGGTTTGTTAGGTTTACTTCCTCCTGGAACGCAATTTGATCTGTTCCGAGGAACAGCTGCTATGAAACAAGATGTTGAAGATATGTTTCCAACAACTCTTGGACATACAATAAAGGCAAGCTTTATATCATCCTGCATATCATGTCTTATTTTTATTATACTCTTATAAGTATTATGAAACTAAATACTTAAGTTAAGTTTGCTTGGTTGATAGTTTATGATTACAGATTTTTCATGCGCATAAAAGATTTATGTTCTTACTATGAAAATGAAACCGCTCTCCCTTGTGACGAGATCTGCTATGCTTGTGTAATTTCAATCATTTACCTGTCAAGGAAATTTCACTATTGGAATCTGTAGCCACTCACTGGTTTCTGATACAGATTTTCCATGCACATTAAAATTTGATTTTCTTAATATGGAAGTTAAACTATGCTCCCTTGTGATGGTATGTGGTTAGTTCGATCATTTCCTTTTCAAGAATTTTAACTAGAGGATTCTGTAACTTCTTATAAGTTGTTTTTCATCCAATACTTCTGTTTTTCATTTCCTTTTGCTTGCTTTTTGGCAAGCAATTTTATATCTCGACTTGCGTCACCCCCAACATTGTCTCTCATTCTTTCTGCTACATGCTTAAGGCTTCAAATGTTGATGGTATTTATGAACTACAGTTTGGAAAGAAAAGTCATCCAGAATGTGCTCGATTCTCTCCAGATGGCCAATTTCTTGTTTCTTGTTCGTTTGACGGATTTATTGAGGTAACCTTCATTATGACGTCTCCGCTGTACTATAATCGGAGTTCAAATGTGGTTGCTGATTTCTATTTCCATTCTAGGTGTGGGATCATGTAAGTGGAAAATTGAAGAAGGATCTCCAATATCAGGCTGATGTAAGTTGCCTCTTGCTTGAATACATCTCTAATTTCCCTCGTGCCTTTGGTCAAATGTACTATTCTTTGTATCATGGTGTTCAAAGGCAATGCAAAAAATCACTTCCATTATGATATACTGGAGACATTGTCGATTAACTAGGTTGAGGATTCTTCTTTGATCAAATTATGTTTATCTCATACTAATATATGGATTAGGACATGGATTTTATTGTCAACTAACCACATGAGTCTAAGTATATGTTTTTACATGATTCTAATGTCACCATGGGAATTTGTCCAATCTAATGCATTAATTCATGATACCATTGGCAGGAAACGTTTATGATGCATGATGACCCCGTCCTATGTGTTGATTTTAGTAGAGACTCAGAAATGCTTGCATCTGGATCACAAGATGGAAAAATTAAGGTAAGACTTGTCTAAATTCACATACTCTGTTTCTTAACTTACATGCAGATCAGAAAAATAATACCACTATTTTGGAAAAAATCTTGATGATTATCATGCTATAAAAGATGGCATGGTAACTTGCTAAATTTTTTATGGGTTCTCTTACATATAGCATACCCTGAGAAATATCATCTAATTATTTTACTTCCAAGTCTTCCATCATTGGTTATAGCCATATTTATGGTTTTCCTGCATCCTGTTATAGGTTTGGCGTATTAGAACTGGTCAGTGTTTGCGCCGACTGGAGCGTGCACATTCTGAGGGAGTCACTAGCGTTGTGTTTTCTCGTGATGGAACTCAATTATTAAGTTCATCATTTGACAGCACTGCCAGGTTTGTTTAACACTTTAACTTATAGTAATTGTTTCTTACTGAGAGGAGTGAAAGTATCAGGGAAGCCTGGAAGCACCCAACTCTGGCATTGATTTGGAATAATTGCTTCACCTTGTGATGCAGAATTCATGGCTTGAAGTCAGGAAAGATGTTGAAGGAGTTTCGTGGCCATTCTTCATATGTTAATGATGCAATATTTACCAGTGATGGCTCTCGAATTATAACTGCCTCCAGTGATTGCACAGTGAAAGTAAGTAAACTTGGATATAGTTATGAACTGGAAGCCAATTTTTGCAGGTGACTGATCGGTTTTATATTGACATGTAGGTTTGGGACGTCAAGACCACGGACTGTCTTCAGACATTTAAGCCACCACCTCCGTTAAGGGTGTGTATCTTTTAGCATTGCAGCTTAGTTTTTTTTTTTTTAACCTTATATTCAAATATATTTTCAACGTATACATCAGTCTTTTCTTCACTCACTCGTTTCCCCCCTTCTTTATCTCTCGATTATTATGTATAAAGAGGTCCTCTTATATATTACAGGGTGGTGATGCATCTGTGAATTCTATTCATCTTTTCCCTAAAAATGCGGACCACATAGTTGTGTGCAACAGGACATCGTCAATATACATTATGACATTGCAAGGACAGGTAATTGTAATCCATTAGTTAATTTTGATAAGGTTTTGTAAAGACTAGGTAGTGAGAAATTATATCTGTTATAAATACTTGTGACAGAGTTTTGCCTCATATTTGTATTTTCAATCGCATTCTTCTAATTTCTAAAATCTCATGTAAAGGTGAAAAATTGTTTCGTGTAGGTTGTGAAAAGTTTTTCATCCGGTAAAAGAGAAGGTGGAGATTTTATGGCAGCTTGTGTATCACCAAAAGGGGAATGGATCTATTGTGTTGGTGAAGATAGGTATATTCAATATCAAATGTTTATAATTTGATAGATGCCATTGACTTTTTCTGTGAGTTTTGAAGTTCATCACTTCTAAAACCAACTACTCATAGGCCATCTCCATTAAGAGTTACCATACTCGATTTGTGCAAAATGATTGTTAAAAATCATGAAAGTCTGTTGACAACCAATTTTATGATCATCATTCTAAACTTAGACCACACTATCCACCCTAAGTGTTAGGAGTGGGTTTCCTCAAGTATACGAATGACTGGTCTTCTCTGATAGCCAGCTCTGTTCCACCTTCACCCATATTTGGCTTTCCAAAGGAAATACTTTCCGAGGGTGGGTGATTGGGTAGGGGCGTTCCTTCTCCAACAAGCCACGCGAAAATGATAAGATAGGTCGGTTTTGCGGGAGGTAAAGTCATTCAATTATTTACTATTCCTCATTTTCTCGGAATAAGAAATTACACAATGTGCTGCTGAACAATTTGAGATCTTGCTGATTAGTCAGCATGTAAGATGTTATGTTTTTTGGTGCATACTGGTGGCGGACAGTACTACTCCCTCTCTGGCAGTTTAATAAGTTGAATTTGCCAAGTTATGATTTTCATATTTATCTAAAAAAGTGGAGACTCCAGCCTTAAGTAGAAGTTCTAAACTTCTAATATGTTAGATGGCGTGGTTGTGTGCTGTGCCATGATACTTGTCAATTGGCGCTAATTTATTGATACTTGCATGCAGAAATTTGTACTGCTTCAGTTACCAATCTGGCAAGCTAGAACATCTTTTGAAGGTTAGTTTACATCTGAAACTCTGAAATATTCCGCTGAATCACCTTGTCCAGAATATCTAATACACTTTTTTTGCAGGTACATGAGAAGGACGTGATAGGACTAGCCCACCATCCCCACATAAACCTCGTCGCAACCTACGGAGAAGACTCAACAATGAAACTGTGGAAGCCCTAAAAGACCTGTGTTCTAAAACTGTAATTTTTGTTAGGTACAAGAATAATACTACTACATAGGTTCTTGCATGTCTTTTTCTTAATGTTGCGAAATTCTTTCAATTTGGTGTATTAGCTTCTATTTATTGGCCTAACAACTGTCCCAACTGTACAACAACAGATTTAAATGTTGCAGTAATGAAACAAAACACGGCCAAAGTCAATCCAGTAAGCTTTTAGTATTCATTATTACAGGGCATGGTATTGGTTCTTCTTGGGAAATGTGGTGTTATTTGACTTCCACTGTGAACTGATTTGGTGATCCGGTTTAGCATCCTCTGTGAGCCAATGAATACAAGGTAGCCAAGAAGAAATCGTTAGGGAAGAACTAATAGCAGCTTTAATGTTCACGGTGAATGCATTGCAAAGACGCGATGACTTTTTCCAGCAGTTATTGTAATGCAGCCAGCCAATATTTATCTGGGTTGACCAATTGGTGTGGTTGGGGACTTCCAAGGAAGAGTTTTTGACTCTGTAGTAAGGGATTTAAGTTCTTTTGATTATTCAGTCTTCGGTTTAAGATGTAATGAAGGTAAAGTCATTCTTTTGTACAATGTTATTAACTTATGAATCATTTCATGTTTGCTTTTAATGGGGTTTAAGGTTGGAATCTTGAAACGAGTTGATAAGATGATCGATAGGTATACACGTTACCTTTTTTAAACTTACTAATCGACTTATATCTATCGCTCTATTTACCACTAGTTTTTTAATTAGATTTTCAGTTTCATGAGTTTTTGTTGATAAAAATTTCATTACATGAATGCGCAGCTTTTTAAACAAGCTAGCTGATTTGATAAGTTAATAAAGTTAGCTTGTTGAAAAGAAAAGAAAAAATCCTGATTAACTATCTTTTCAATTAATTTTGCTAAACAGAGCTTATACATTGCTTGAAACATATACTTCAAAATGAAACCCTTCTTATCAATTCCCATTGCATTTCATGTTTGCTTTAAATGGAGTTTTAGGTTTGAATCTTGAACGAGCTGATAACGCTAGATCTATACACTTTATCTTTTAAAGATCTAAATCAGTAATTATCATTCACCAAACATGTCGAGCATGAAACACAATATTCGTAGAACCCTTCCAGGAACTGATTAAGCAAGAGTATTTAGATGTAATATGATTCAGAATAATGATGGACACACACACATGTAGGACAAATGCAAAATTACCAAAATACTTGCTCATTCATCACCAAACACAAACAAAGAGGACAAGTGCAAAATTACCAAAAATTCTCACTCACCCATCTCCAAACAATGCCATGAACTCCTAAAAATCAAAACATCTAGACAACATTTGCAGGACAGTAAAAAAGATTACCAAATCAGCAGAAATTATTACATCCTATTTACTACACCAGATCAAATACAGGTGAAGTCATTTACTCCCCTTGAACTACCCCATCCTGTTTCCCTATTAAACCCTTCACACCACTCTTCTGCATTTACCAAAAACAAACACAAACAGTAGTAAAAAAACACAAGAATGAGAAACAGAGAAATGGCTTGTGAGAACCTGATGAGTTTTTGTAGCCTTTTGCTGGTCAGTCTGTTAGTTTTAAGCTTGAACCATGCAGGTTTTGTGAACTGTCAAGAAGTTAGTGAAAGGAGAGCACTGGTTCCTGCCATGTTCATCTTTGGTGACTCTTTGATAGACAATGGAAACAACAACAACTTGCCTTCTTTTGCCAAAGCCAACTATTTCCCTTATGGTATCGATTTCCAAGGCGGTGCCACCGGAAGGTTCTCCAATGGCTACACCATGGTTGACACTATTGGTACTTCTAACTTTCTTCTTCTTTGTTCAAAATAGCTTCTGTGAAGTATGTTCCTCTGCCAGTTTTCTTGATTTGTAAGGTCGAAAATTATAACGTAAACCGGGACTATGACTAAGTCGTAAACCTTATGATTAAAAGATCAATATGACATGTACTATACATTTAACTTACGATTTTTAACTAGAAGGTTCAATAGACTCATTGCTGTCCCGTTCCATAATACATATAGAAGATAACAATGTTATGGTGAGTTTCTAAACAAGGTTATGATTCTTTTTTTGTGAAGCTGAATTGCTTGGACTACCTCTAATCCCTTCGTTTTCGGATGCTTCGGGTGATAATGCAAGATATGGAGTTAACTATGCATCTGCTGCTGCTGGGATTCTTGATGATACAGGCAGAAACTTTGTGCGTTCATTACCTTATGTAGTTTCACTTATCTTACAAAACAAGAGTGCTTTACAGAACATAACGCTCTAACCGTTTTTCGGGATATTTGTGCAGGTTGGTCGAATTCCGTTCAACCAGCAGATCAAGAACTTTGAGAACACTCTAGACCAAATCACAGACAACCTTGGTGCACCAGATGTTGCACAGGCTCTAGCTAAGTGCATTTTCTTTGTTGGAATGGGAAGCAATGACTATCTTAACAACTACCTCATGCCAAATTATGACACCAAGAATCGGTATAATCCTCAACAATATGCAGACCTCTTGGTTCAGCAATACTCTCAGCAACTCACTGTAAGATCTACTATGGTACTAATAATCTCAAAACATACAAAATCATATTAGTGAGCTTAACTTACTGGTTTCATTTGTGACTAATGTTGCAGAGATTGTATAATCTTGGAGCTAGGAAATTTGTGATCGGAGGACTTGGGCTAATGGGTTGTATTCCAAGCATCCTTGCTCAAAGTAACCGAGGCACATGCTCAGAGGAAGTTAACCAGCTTGTTCAACCGTTCAACACGAATACGAAGGCCATGATTAACCATCTCAGCACTAATCTGCCTGGGATTCGATTCTCGTACATTGACATTCACAACATGTTCCAAGATTTACTTGCAAATGCTAGATCATATGGTAATTAAGCTCCATTGTGTACTATGTATCATTTTGCGGAAAATTTTGTAGTCCCAATGTTAAGTATTGTCGTATTTTTGGTTATAGGATTCAGCGTGGTGAACCGGGGATGCTGTGGAATCGGGAGGAACAGAGGACAGATAACATGTCTTCCATATCAAGCACCGTGTTTGAACAGACGCAGATATGTTTTCTGGGATGCGTTCCATCCGACTGAAGCTGTTAATGTCTTGTTTGGGAGGAAAGCTTTTAATGGGAATAGGAATGTAGTTTATCCCATAAACATACAGCAACTAGCCAATCTTTGATATAAGGAAATACTTCTCAATGTTCTGAAATGTTGTAATGTTGTGCCAGTAAATTTGTTATGCTAGTTGCTCAAATATTTTGGTAGTACTAATTTATGAACCATAAATAGTTGCAGAAACCTTAAATGTGTGTTTCTCTCTGCTATAACTAGCAATCTTGCCAGGATCAAATTTCGGAGAATGTAAAGGGGTTCTGGAAAATGTTTATATGAATTGAAACATGTTTAATCGTCTAGCAAGTAATCTAAAACAAATTATGAGAAAAGGCAAATGTTTTGTTCTTATTTGAGTGCAACAATAATGTCAATTATATAGAATTTGCTCGATGGACATTAATACCATCAACAGCAGTGTTAGATGTACCGGCTGGTTGTTCCGCTAGTGTTGGTTGTTCGGATATACCAGGTTTAAGGTTTGGCCTTTGATACCCTGATTGCACGGCCAGAAAATTCTCTGGCTGGTTTCCGGAGTGGCTAGATGTGCCATATGCAGAATGTGACTGTTGGTTTGAAGAATCAGAGGAGTTGCCAAATGCAGAGGTCAATGGTTCATGTGGTGCTGCTTGTTGACTAGGCATCTGGGTCTCATGTAAGGCTGTTGATATGCTTGTTGCTTGGGTCCATAGTACTGCTGCCTATATCCTGATTGGTCAGTGTTGGATTGTTGCTGGTATGCTGCATAGCCAGACATGCCGACTCCAGTGGTAGGTTGTGGTGCAACTTGGTAATCGGATTGTGCAGGCCCAAAATCTTGCTGTTGATACCCTGGCTGGCTAGATGAACCAGCCCAGACTTGCGGTGGTTGGCAGGCTGCACTAAGGACGATACTTAGTTGTTGCAGTATTGCTTGCAACGCTGAGTTGTGTCCACAACAAGGAGGTTGATATCCTGATTGAGCTGGGTATGTGCCCTCGTGCTGGTACCCCAGTTGATCAGTTTGCAACAAACCCAGATTGTGGCTGCTGGTATGTTGCATTGCTAGAGTTATCGACTCTAAAGATCGATTGTTGCTGCTGTGGTACTGCTTGGTCCTGTCCATAATATTGCTGTTGGTTTCCTGTCTGGCCGCTGACACCGAATTTTGGCTGTTGGAATGCTGGTGCATGCTGGTTGGATTCGGTAACCTGAAATTGCTGGTGATCGTACGTTGCTGGTTGAAGTGTGTTGCCTCTAGAATTTTGGGACCAAGGTTGGATGTCAGTATTGTTGCTTGTCTCAGAAACTTTGATTTGCGGTGAAATTTCCAGTTGATTGTCCTTGCGTATTTTATCAACATACTGTCAAGCATACTATAGCTTGTCAAACGTATTATTTGCAGGAGAGACTTATAATTAAAGAAAAAGGGATGAACCTATATAAGTTCGGAGTTCCAGTGAAAATAATTGAAATTGTAAAAGAAGGTTTGATTTTCTTAAGCATGAAGAGGAAATACTATTCATCCGGCTGTTAGGCATGGAGTTAACCTGGACTACATAACATCGGCGTGATACTATATATAATATTTATTATAATGTATAATATACTAGAAGACACTATTTCATGCGGTAGTGAAAAAATAAACCTTATAATTTTAATTATATTCTAAAATATTTATTTTTATATAGCTCATGTTTAAATCAGTTAATATTAATCGACTTTTTAACTTTATATAAAATGTAACTTTATCATGTGTTCAAAATGTTGCTTTCTTTTAATATATACAATCTATTAAAAAATGTTTTTTGGATATACTATCTTTTCAAAATGTTGAACACACTAATCTAATAGTAATATTGTGTGAATCATGAGCCAAAGTCATGCCATATGTTTCATACTCATAACTTATATGAATTTCAAATAATAGAGTATTACAAAGTTGATTGTAGATTTATAAGTAAGTACCTGTTGAAAAATAAAAATATGAAATGATAGAACTTCATCTTGTTTAAAAGGTCTGAGTTTTAGATGAAATTTACCGGTGTGATATATTGTATATTCGAATGTCAATGCAACTTTTGATTATAATGGCGGTTTTCGACTAAGGAAAGGCCTTTATTGAAAAAAAATTAAAAAAATCACATGAATAGCATAAGTACCTTGATTTTGTTCTCCTGGGCATAGCGCATGTACTTTTCCATCGTTTCCCGTTTCACGCACTCGAGCTCAAATTTTTGTAAATTTCTCTCTTTGAGTAGCGCCAGACTCTAGGGTAGGTATCATAGGAGGCACACTCGTTAATCGTCAGAATCGAAAGCTTTAGCATGGCATCTTGTGGAACATGAAAGCGACACAGATACTTTAAATTGACAAGTTTAAGACTTGTAAGCTCCGGAAAACTTCCGGGAGAGATTTTGATATACCCGAATGAGATTGCATCATTACACAAGACAAGGCTCGTTAGATGTTTGAGTTTCCCCAGAATCAGCATTGGGTCGTCGGGGTCGCCTTCCAACCCACATCCATCTAAGACTATCTCGGTTAACATTATGCTGGAAATCTTCAGATCCTTAGGTAGACATGCTATAGATTCCTCTAGATGCATAACCTTTACCTTCCCGCACTTCATCAAATCTCCCAACACACTTAATTTGTCTTTCTTGTAAAAAACAAAACCTCGCAACTTCAGTGTTGGCATGTGTATCCCGTCTTTATCATCACCGATGTGCTTCATCAGCTTGTCCAGGTCGTCCATCCTAACTTCATATGACAGTACTGTAATGATTTCAAGTTCTTGAAATTTCTCGAGGTCATCAACGTCACATATATCCAGTCTGAAGTTTTCAAGTATTTTGAGCCTTCCCAAACCATTCAGTTTCAGTTTGCTCGTCGTATCATCACTTTGATACGATTCTGGAAAATACAAATGTCTCAAGTTTGAGAACTTCCATATCACATTTGGGATGATCAAGATTTCAGACTCAGACCTTGTTCGCAAATCGCTAAGATCCAAAGTTTCCAAGTAAGGAAAGCTACAACGATTCAAAGGAATCCTCGACAGAGACGAGCAATTCGTGAACCCAAGGTATCTTAAGTGAACCAATTTGTCTATGTCCTCCATATCAGGTAACCAAACTCCTTTGAAGTACAGGGATCTTGTCAAAGGGATCCTAACAATAGAATTAGTAGAACTATTAAATAATACTAAAAAATACACAAGCATGCGATAATGTCAAAGTCTACTACAGATACGAGGGGGACAATTTCCACAATTAGTTACTATCATCACCATTCCCTATAAAATTTAATTTCCTACTCCCTCAATCACGGATTTAACTTTTTGAGTGATAATCTAAAACACCTTGTACCGAAAAGGTCACGAATTTAATTTTCAGTCCGAAATGAATGACTAATTTCTCCGTATAGAAAATAATTGTGGTGATTAGATTTATTGATAATAATTTATCCATTTATCCAATGCACTGTAATAAAGTATAGTGGAGAAAATTTTATTTTTCACGAGAACCTTTTAGTCCACTTTGATTTTACACCCAAACTTTTTATTTTTGGAGTTTGCACATGAACGTCAACAGAACAGCTTCACACAAAGGTTGGATGGCGTTACTGACTCCGTTAAGTATACAGGAAAACAGAGTCACCACAGACCCGCCTCACTGTTGTCGCCTCATCACGACTTCTTCGACCTCCCAACCACCTGTTGACCCATCTCCCGTTGTAACCACCACTGACGGCCTCTATGCCACCACCACGTACAACCATTCACCGGCAGTGCCACAACTGCTCCGCTCCCACCTGCTCTGCATCCTCCACACCTCTCGCCAGTCACAACCACTCCGACCCACCTACTCAGTCCGCCACGATCGACACCACCAGCTTCACTCATCATCATCATCATCAATTACCTCACACTCTCCACCTCAGTCCATTCCTCCAAGTCTACAACAGGCTCGTTTTTCCCAAACTTGTTGTTTCAAATTTACTTGCGTCGGTTTCAAGTGTGGAGGGCCTTCAATTCGTCCATTCATTCGTCCTTGTTCGTCTCGATTTGCTTCGGTAAGTATTCATTACTTCTGATTCAAATTATGGGATGGGTAGTTGTGTTGTGTGTCTGGATTCTTGCTTAATTCGAATTGAAATTCCTTGTTTCCTGTATAATTTCGAGTGACTCTGTTTTCCTATCTGATCGAATTCGACAGCTTTGATTTGCTATTGAGGTCGATCTGCTTGGTCTGATTTGATTTGCTTGAATCGACTGGTGTTGTGGCTACTTTCCTATCTGTATGTCGATTGTATGCATCAGTCGAGCTCTATTCTTTCTAAGTTTGTACTGCAGCCTCAAATTTGGTGGACTGAGAGTGTCAATCCACACCCCGTTTTCTGATCTGTTTGTCTGTGTAAATTGTTCTGGCATGCCTATTGTGTTTTATTATGTTGTTGTTGAGTTCGTTGGTTCACTATTCATTTGAATCTGTGCTCTGCTGGTTTGTGGTACTGTAGAAATCCGAACTAGTCTGACCAAGGTTCAGGTCGCGAGTGCAAATTTCTGTAAAGGTTTCGGTAACGTGTGTAAATTTCTGCAAAGGTTTTGGTGTAATTTGAAAATAAA
>JAYMSP010002116.1:0-26182 GCA_036897095.1 Plantago elongata
TTAGCCAGAAAGACAGAGCTCTCTGTCAGAAGGTTACTTTATGAATACATTGAAGACTGCAGAAAAGTTGATACCAACTGATCCAGAAGATGTTGAAGAACTTGAGGTTTCTGAACCTGGGTTATTTTGAAGACTTGAAGAACTAGTTCATTAGGATGTTTACTTGGAGCTTGGACTCTCCGGTTGTCCTAATTTACTTAGTATTTTATTTTACTGCTGACTGTACTTACCTTGTAATACATTTGTAAGAGTTATCTCATAAGTTGTAATGTTCTTTCTGATGATCATACTCTCAGAAACCATATATAAGAAGATAACTTTTCAGCAAACATCACTTCTTGTGATTTGGTTGATGTTTACTTTCTGCACTTCATTTATCTGATTGAATATCTTTTGAAATGATTAAGTAGTGGGTTGTTTTCACTTCCATGTTTGTAATAGGACGTTAAGATAGTCATGTGTGACTGATCAAGATGGGGGAAATTTCTTTGGAATATCTTATAGTGTTTTTGATCAATCACCATGTAACTTATCTTTAGTACAGAAAGGTGACTAGTACTCTCGGTTCACTTGGACATTGTAAAGAGGAAATCACTTAGTATGTTAGTCTAGTTAAACTTGTACATGATTGTTTAGGTCTCTGAATGTAATTTTTATGTTTCGAAGATGGCTGTGAAGAAGGATCCTAGCAATGGAGTTTTATCGAAGATTTGAAGATTGCGCGAGTTTAATGAAGACACAATGGATTAGTCTCTTCTGAAATGATATGTTCAAAAAGCCTTGTATAGTGCCTTTGCACATTACACGTCTCTGAAGAATTGTCATTCTGAGACAAGGAGCATGCTAGATTTCTGATGGCACATGTTTACAGCACAAAGAAATAGTACAGTGTATTAATTAGACCGACTGAAAACTCGATTCAATAAAGCCCTCTCTGAAAAATGAGATAGTGACTTCTGAGTACTTATTTCGAGATATCAACGTATTGAATTATGAGAAGCTCCAACAGATATTATTCGAACGACTCTCAAATTCATCTATAAATATCAACACTTAGAAGCTGAGAAAACAACACAAAATCAATAAACGGACTATGCTTATATTGTTAAATCAAGCACGTATTCTCTCTCAAGCTCTCTAACTACAGTTCTCTAAGCTTACAATCAAATAACTCGAAGAATCTCTAGTAGTTCTAAGTCGCCTGAACCTTAACAAGAGTTTGATTATCTGTGAAAGAGTTGAACACTCAAACATCCTTTCTGGATAAATAGCTGAAAACTTATTTAAAGAGAAGCCTGACAAAAATCATATAACCAACACCATCAAGGCGTGGAATACAGGAAGTACTTGGTTTAGGAAATCAAGGAAAAACTCTAAGGTTATCTTGAGTACATGATACTTGGCTTTAGAAGCTAGGGAAAAACTCAGGGGGAACATTTGGTTGGGAACCATCTGTTTGTAAGGATTTTAGAATAGGATATGTTGTAAGGTGAACTCAATTGTCTATTCTAGTGGATTCTAGGTCTCTGAAAGGCCGAAGTGGACTAGTTGGAGGATTACGCCACCTCCATAAATTACTATAAGTTGATGTGTTATTTACTTACTGCATTTACATTTTAGCAACACAAACTCACACATTATTACTACAAAGCACATTAACGTTTATCTATCGCTTAATGTCTTTCACTCTCTGAATCTAAGTATCAAAAACCCCCAAGGTTTATGAGAAATAGTGTTTATCGACGATTGTTTTATAAGACTATTCACCCCCTCCCCCCCCTTGTCTAGTCTTTTAACTTTGTCGTTATCTGGACCAACAATCTATATATAGATCTCTCCCACTTCCATCTAAGTACGCAGATTTCAGGAGAGAAAACATCCATAATTTACTTATTCTCTTCTATGAGAATGTTGGAGATCCCCGAGACACAATCCTTTACGGGTTTCAAGTCCTAAGTAACTTGCGAAGTTTGAATGACGTTGAATATGAATTTTCTTTGGAATTTTCAAACCGTATAAGAGGATAAAGAAGTATAAAATAGAGTTGCTACTTTTATACGTACTGGGTGTTGGATGTTCTTCAGTATTTCCATATTGTACTAATTCATCTGATTTAGTGTTCAGTGCTAGAACTCTAATTCATCATTGTTGTTCTATCTTGGGGAACTGTTTGTTGTTAACTGTGAGCACCAGAGCGGGACAAATAAAGTCTTAAGGACCGAGGGCCACCCTCTGCTCAACAGTATAAATATTGTTTGTTTTCCTTTTTGTGTTGTGTTTCAGATTTCCATCTTCGATACACTATCCACCTGCTGGTATTTACGAAAGATACCCAACAACCTGAACGCACAAGAAGAATGAAAAAAAAACATAAGTTATATCTCAACCTAGGATTAATTTTGCACTAACAACGCACAAGAAGAATGAATAACAATAACATATGCTATATCTCGCCCTAGGATTAGTTTTGCATTCGCTGCGCACAAGTAGAATGAATAACAATAACATATATAACAACTCCTTGGAACCAAATTTTCTCACAATATAGCGACCTTCAGGCCTTGAAGACTTTGGGGGAAACCTTTGGTAAGGCCTACAGGAAGCAAGTAACTATGCGAACACCAACTCAAGCTCCTGACACGCAGTTGACTATGGCATATCTTGATGTCAAAGCGAAGTATGATAATTTGCAATCAAGAGTCAAGCAGAGTGCGGTTTGATAAACACTTTTCTAGCCAGTCAAGAAGCATTGAATGCTTTCCAAGAACATGAAGGGTTGACAGAGGTCCATGTAAGCCCACCGACCAATGTTCAGATCCCGCAACCTTCGGCAGAAACAACACCACAAGCACAACCAATTGAATATACATGTGAATTTAACGAATATCATCATGTCACCCATGCTAGAATATACATGTGAATCAATTGTGTTTGATATTATTTTCATGCACCACTTTTGGTATTCAAATTTGCAGCGTGCGATATAGTATATTTTCTTGCTCATTTTGTGTGCTATTTTAATTCAATTTGTGCGATGTGGTAGCTAGTATTTGATTTGCTCTCCGCAGCCCCTGCGCATGTTTTGCACTTATGTAATGATTCTTCCTAAAAGTAAATAGTAGTATAAGTTAATCAAACATTTTTACATTTGAGATAGATTAATTATAATCAGAGTTGGAAAAGGTTGATTTGAAGTGAAAAAACATAAACGGGTGGAGGAAGTATATTTCATTCTAATTTTTAAAGAAAAATCTGCATATTAAATTCATCAAATAAATTTATTTATGTTCCGACAGGAGATTGTAAATTAAAAATGACGAACAATCAAAACAACTAAGAAAGATAATATGTACATATCATAGACAACTTCGAGGAAAGGCATATTTGAGCCCGATTCAAGAGGATTTCTCGTCATTCCTCAAGTTTCGAGCTAAGGAGATTGTTGCATGTGGTGGAATGGTTGAATAGGAGATTTTTAACCGCACTCATTAATTAGTATGGCATCCGAGGTATCGTATGATGTAGCCACGTTGAAACGTACTTCCTCGCACGCCTCCGATAAATACTCTACAACTTTCTCTTACAAGATTTTAATTACAAATTTTGTATATTTTCATTTTGAACGATCCTTTCATATATTTCATACTTTATCAATTCCCTACCTTAATATTTTACCATTTATTTATTACTTTATCCATATAAAGTATTTTCATACTCACAATCATTAAAAATTTGGATAAAATGGAAGGTTTTATTTGGAGAAAAAAAGAGCATATTTGTTCATCAACCCATAATATATAGAATTTCCTTCATCTTTTTTATAAATCACACATTGATATCCGCTGCATGCATGCGACTAATTAAGTGGGAACTATCAGGCCCCTTTTAAAAGGATGGCTCTTTTAACTATATTTACATTTATAAGGTTTGAGCCCGAAATTTAATTGAAATGAATTGACATAACATCTAATGGTGCTAGATGATCATATTTTATTTATATTATTTCAATGAGAAAGTTGGCTGAGAGACGGTCACTAGATTATTTATCTAGAGACGGATCATATTGTTTAAAAATCATCGATGTTATTAATCAAAACACCTATTTTCTCAAGATTGAAGTAATTTTATATTACAACAAGACTTATTTTATTAACAACATTAACATTTTAATTAATAATACGGGTGGTTTTATTGGTAACATAAACCGTCTAGATAGTGGCCATCTCACATGAGACATTGTGCATTTTAATTTTGGGTTGTTATAATTACACAATCGCTCCATATAAATATATATGTTGAAGAGAGATACATCAATACTCTACTACAACTTAAAAGTAATAAATAAAGACTGATGCTAAGGCTGAGCATAAACAAGATTAGACCGAAGCTCTAACCCTAGTCGGTCCGGTCCCCAAAAATCAAAAGTAAAGCACCACACAAAGTAGATCGAAGACAAAAGAAAGAGATCTGGAACTATACCGATTATTTCTTCTCATATTCTGTGCTTAATTCGGCATTAGCCCAGATCGGCCCGATTTTTTTTATTTGTTCCATTCCTTGGGCCAAGACGATATTTTGATTTTCGTGCCAACCGGGCCAGTCTTATTCACTTAGAACAAGTAGCCAATCAAAATCATGAAAGTCATCCAAACTCTAACACAACATCCTCTCTCGAGTAAGTTCTAGAGACAAACTTATTAAAATACAAAACAATTCGTGTTTCATATGAAATTAATACTAATGTTAATTTACCTCAAAAAAACACAAAGTCTCATTTATCTCATTGAAAAGCTTAAATTTATAGAGAGGTGTAAAATCTAACATTTTATTCTAAAATTCATCCGTAGTCGTTGCCGATTCAACCTCCTTGATGAGATTTTTCGAATGAAAATTTAATATGGGGTAGAAATTATCTCCGTGAAGATTTGAATCCAGGTTGTACGTAAGCATGTATTCAAAGTATATTTAATTATTATATAGTAATTATTTATATTTAATGATATAACATAATAAGAGCAAGTGTGAAAATCAATTGAATCGATCAATTCGATATTTTACAGTACAAATTCCATTAAAATCATGATAAGTCCCACTCTCACTTAAATCACGCGTGTAAGGCACGAAGTCATTTGAAACGTCCAGCTCTGATCCATTCACTTCATCTCTACGGTCCATATCTATCTATCTATCTCCTTCTCTTTCATCTTCTTCTCATAGAATCATTTCTTTCCATAACTTCCATTCTTCCATGTGTACCCAAAACAATTTTGATATGAATCAATATTAACAAATTAATTGATAAAAACAACCCATATCATATTTTTTGTATCTCTCTTTGAGCTTCACATAGATATAAGTTGTTCTGAAATTCGAGATCAATCCCTTCCCCCACTTTCAACCTAATTCCGATCCTAGATGAAAGAAGGCTATATCTTCGGCTTCTAGGGGAATCTAGGGGAAGGAGTTGAGATAGTGCAGTATTGGTTTCTCAATCAAATCGGTCAATCCGCTGATGATACCCCTTTTGAAACCTGAGCTTAATCAGATCCATCGCGCGTAAATTCGAAAGAAGAGACAGGAAGTAAAATTATTCAATGAATTGTTTTTTAATTCTTTTTTTCCTTCATTGGATTTGAATCCGACCAGCATACATTGTTGAAATTTGGTGAATATTTGTTGGTTTGGTCTATAATAAAAATTGTAGTTTACTGATTTGAAGGAGATGCTTATAAAATTCATGGATTCTCTTAATATTGAATGGGAGATGGCAACATTTAGGAGCTATATATGTTGAACATGTTTTACCAAATGGATGTCAAGAGTCCATTTCTAAATGATGAGCTTGTCAGTATTGATCAACCACCAGACTTTAATTTTTTCAGAAAGTAGAATGCTTTATAAGTTACGAAAAGCTCTTTATGGACTGAAACAGTCTCCAAGAGCATAATGGTATGACAGTTTGGCCAAATACCTTCTGAAAAATGGTTTGAAGAAAGGTGAAGTTGATAAAAAATTGTTTACCTTAAACCATGATGGAAAACTACTTTTAGTTCAAGTATATGTTGATGACATTATATTTGAATCTAAAGACAAGCAACTTTGGGAATACTTTGCTGATTTCATGAAAAATAAATTTGAGATGAGCATGATGAGAGAATTGAACTAATTCATAGGGTTGCAGGTCAAACGGCTTGATGATGGAATATTCATTAATCAAACAAAGTATGCAGATGATATGTTCAACAAGTTTAATCTAAAGCCTTCCTAAAAGAATGCTAAGATACCTATGAGCATAGGAACCAAAATGACTTATATTAAATCTGACAAGAGTGTTGAAGAACATAAGTATAAGAAATTGATAGGTTCAGTCCTCTACCTTACTGCAGGCAGACCAGATTTTCAATATCCAGTTGGTGTATGTGCTAGATTTTAGACAAATCTTATGCAATCACACTACAACATTACTATGAAAATATTAAGGTATGTGAAAGGTACTGTAGAAGTTAGGTTTTGGTACCCAAAGGATAGTGGTTTGAATTTGGTTGGCTATTCAGATGCTGACTATGCTGGATCTATGCTTGATAGGAAAAGTGCCTCAGAAACTTGTCAGTTTCTGGGAACTAGACTTATCTCATGGTTTAGTAAGAAGTAAAACTCAATGAAGAGAAAACTCCCATTTTATGTGACAACACAAGTGCTATTGTGATCACACAGAATCCCAAGTTTCATGATAGAACTATGCACATTGATGTTAGACACCACTTCATTAGAGACCATGTTGAGAAAAGCAATATATAGATACTTAAGGTTCGCACTGAAGACCAACTTGTAGATATCTTCACTAAGCTATTGCAAGAAAGTAGATTCTTGAATTTGAGGCATAATCTTGGATTGATTGAGCTACCCAAGAACTGAAAAGAAGCTAAGGTTTATGAGAACAAAGTTACAGAGAGTTGCTAAGTTTCTAGAAAAGATATCCAGAGACTCTGTGGCATTATGGTACAAATAAATCCAAGTTTCTGAAATGGGTATTCAGATACTATGAAAGTGCATTTTTGGTCTCTAAGACGGAAACTCATAAAGGTGTGATAACACTTTCGTGAAGGGGGAAGAAAATAGTACACAAGTACAATTCCCTGATGTGAAACTATGTATGGGTTTATGTGTTTTTACCATTTATATGATAACACACATAAAACAAGACTTGATCTCAGAAAGATAAGTCCAAAGGTTTTATCTTCTCCCATAGTAAGAGTGACTTGTGATTACACCAAGCCAAATATCCATAATGATGGCACTATAAAATTTGTTGATTGAAAAATCATTACTGGAGAAGCCTTGATAGCCATCGATTAATATTTCACTTTGCCCTACTTGCATTTAATGCAAAGCGTTATTTGTTACCACGCCGTACACAGTAACAAATGCATATCGTGTATATGTATTTTGTAACTGTTGTGATTCGAATGCTATATATAAAGGATTTTAGAGAAAAGACAAACACTTTCGCAAATCCAACTTTCATAACTTGCATCAAAATAGCATTATCTCTCTAATTTTCTGCAAAAAAAATATGCATCTACTTTTGTTCTCTCTAGTCTTCTGAAAAAGAAGCACTAATCCTAAACCTTAACCTTCTCGATTTCAGATAATCCTTCACTATATATAATGGCTCCCAAACGCGCTTCAAGTTTTAAGGCTTGAACTGCATATGCTACTGCTGAAAAGCAAGCACTCAACCTGGAGATCTCAATCAATATACTCCAAGGAGGTTTCAATCCAGACCACTGGACCACCAACCACAAGATGCAATATGGTGGTGCCTTTGTGGAGAAGCATCTGGAGGCAATAATTTCATAGCAAGCAGATAGAACCTCTATCTTGGATATGCTTGAAAGAGCAAACCTTAAAGGATTTCTTTCAGCCCTTCGCAGTGAGAGTTCCTCACTGGATGTTCTTGAGTTTTACAACAACTCATAAGTGTCCACTAAGCTGGTCAACGAGACTGAAAAAGTGTCCTTTAAAACCAAGGTGCAAAACCATGTGATTGACCTGGACTGCCAAGGTTTCTATGACCTATTTGGCTTGGTCAATGAGGGCGAAGAATATGAGATGAGCCCCAAGGATGAATACCTTCTGCAAGGTGCCAAGGAAACATACATCGATTTCTCTGATATGGCAATCGCATATACTCCCTCCACATTCATTCTGGGAGATATCAGAGTGAGACATCTGTACAAGCACAGAAATGTGTTGGCCTGTATTTTACACAGAGCATTGGATGGTCTGAAGGGTGGAGCAGATCAGATTATCCTAGAGAGATGAATGGCTATGTATCTGATGAGATCACAAGTCATGGGACAGCAGGAAAGCCCTTTCAATTGGGGTACTATTTAATTTAATGCTTGAATTATCATAGAATTAAGTGCTTCTGTAGTTAATTTGACCTTATACATTTACTAGACTCAGGTCAGGATGTTTTTTTACTAAGCCTCTAGCTCTACGAGCCTTTACAATTGTGAGATTAACAATATTGCACTTTTCTTGCTACTAACTTGAACTTTGAGTTTAAACAAGTCTTTGTAATTTGAGTTTAGTTGAATACTTTTCATATGATATATCATAACTGCGACAAATATGACACATCTACACTTTTAATTTATTTTGTTGTCTATATTGATTGGTTCGGTTGAATCTTTTGCAACAATGCATATATTATAAAGGTGTTGCAACTTGCAAGCTACAGTCAAGGATGAGGTACTTGTTATAAATTCTCTTCCACTAGGTCTCTAATTGTGCATTTTAGTTCTAATAGTAATTGAATTTGTTTGGGGTTATGATAGGGATGCATGATATGGTCTTGCTTTTTCCCTTCTTTATTCTTACTGGGTTGGATGCCCGTTTAGTTGTGTGTATTGTGCAACCTTATTACCTTACCCCATTCTTTGTTGAAGGTTCACAGTGATATTTGATTTAGGCCGAATGAAGCAAGTATTCTCTCAAGCATTCATACTACAATTCTCCAAGCTTACAGTTGCGACCATATAGCTCGAACAATTACTGGTAGTTCTAAGTATCTTGAACCATAACAAGAGTTTGATTATCTGTAAAAGAGTTGAACACTCAGATACCCTTTCTGAAGTTCATTCTCCAGAACAGTAATGAACACTTGGGTCAGAAAGGAGAATCCTTCCATATACTGAACAAGTATATTATGTTGTGATTTCTTCTCCAGCTCTCTGCATAAATAGCTGAAAAGTTATTTAAAGATAAGCCTGACAACAATCATATAACCAACACCATCAAGGCGTGGAATACAAGAAGTACTTGGTTTGAGAAATCAAGGAAAAGCTCCAAGGTTATCTTAAGTACATGAAGTACTTGGCTTTAGAAGAGAACATTTGGTTGGAAACCATTTGTTTGTAAAGATCTCATAATAGGATACATTGTAAGGAGAACTCAATTATCTGTTCTAGTGGATTCTACGTCTCAAAAAGACCGAAGTGGACTAGTTGGAGGATTATGCCACCTCCAAAAACCCCTATAAGATGTTGTGTTATTTACTTACTATATTTACATTCCAGCATCACATTAATGTTCATTTATTACGTAAAGTCTTCCGCTCTCTGAATCTAAGTATCAGAAACCCTAAGTTTTTTGAGAAGGACTATTTATCGACGAAAGTTTGAAAAGACTATTCAAACCCCCTCCTAGTCTTTTTCTTTGTCGTTATCTGGACCAACATAATTCACTAGTAGTTCTAAGCTATGTTTTAAAACCCGGTGGGTCGACCTAGGTTAACCTGTATTTAGAGCCCCATCCGAGCCGAAAACCCTCCAAACCCGCAAAATCTCGGAACCCAGTAAAAACCCGGGTAAACCGGTATAAAAGTGGTAAAAACCCAATTAAAAACTGGGTTATATAAAAAAAAAAGAAAAAGAGAAGAGGAGGACGGAAGTAGTAGTAGTAGCCCAGATCTGATGTTTCTTGTCTTTATCCTTCTTTAATCTAGATTGGAAATGTAATCTGTTGAAGGCTAGTTCTTGTTGAACCCTATCAAAATCTGGAACACTATTCCACAGAACCAACTCAGAAGTCAAAGAAACTCATAAAGTGAAATCATTAACCAAGGCTCTGTCCAAGAAAAGATGGGTTGGAGAAAAAGCAGAGGTAATTGGGAGAGATGAAGTAACGAGAGTGAAGGGGAAAAGAAAGAGACAAGAGTGAAGGTAAAGGGGTTAGTCTATTAATTTTAATGACTAGTAGAAAAGTAGGAGACCAATAATAAAATAAAGGAAAAAGGTATTTATATACTACTCCAGTATGTACTTATTAAGGGATCAATGTGTAGTGATTTCTTTATGTAAATTAGTATATATATTTTAAATCTGATTATTAGGTTAACCTGGGTTGATCCAAGTTGACCCGGTTGAACCTCCCTCGGTAGGTGGGCCGGTCTGAATTTTAGGTCCGAGTTTCAAAACATAGGTTCTAAGTGTCCTGATCCTACAACAAGTAGTATAATTTTTGAAAGAGTTGAATTATTGGATAACTATCTAAGATTCATTCTCTTGAACAATCTCACTATCTTGGTCAGTTAAGGAGAACCTACCATATATTGAACAAGTATATTAAGTAGTGTCATTCCGTCAAGCTCTCTGAACATAGTTGAAAAGTTATAAAGAGAAGCTTACCTGACAATCAAAATATGACCAACACCATCTAGGCATGGAGTACAAGAAGCACTTGATTTGAGAAATCAAGGAATAACTCCAAGGTTATCTTAAGTACAAGAAGTACCTGGCTCTAGGAGCTGAAGAACAACTCAGGAGGAACATTTGATTGGAAACCATTTGTTATAGAAATCTTAGAATATGATCAATATAACTCAATTATCTAATCTAGTGGATTTTAGGTCTCTGAAGGCTGAGTAGATTAGTTGGAGGATTACGCCACCTCCAGATACCACTATATACTTGATGTGTCATTTACTTTCTGTATTTACATTTCAGCAACACACACACACACACACATTTACTCTTGCTAAGTACAAACTCATTTATATATCGCATAAAGACTTCCGCTCTCTAATTATAAGTATCAGATACCTACAAGTATTTGAGAAATCATATTTATCGATAAAAGTTTGAAAAGACCAATGTCATCAAGGAAGGACCAATCAAAATCAGAAACTCAAACATGTGATTGGAGTATCTGATTGTCGGAGAAACGTTGATGCTGAAAGTAGTGAAACTTCCACTAGTGATAGTGGTCGTGTTCAAGGGCTGAGCCAGGATTAAAATTTGCGTGTGGCTAATTATGAGAAGCACAAGTAGTACCTTACGAGCAAACGCCGCAACAAAAGCTCCAACTTCCAACCACACATTAGCCTTCTCATATCAACATTAGGAATAATTAACTGAAAAGCCAGCACGTCCCATGCAAAAAAACTATCACCAACTCCACCACAATCTATTAAGGAAAAAAAGTAATGCAAATGAACACCACAGAGAAAGAAGTTGTAAGAAACATCTAATCTATTATCCGTCATAAGATGGAATACATACACCGTCATGTTAAAAAGAGTAGGCGCTATTGAAGTTGGACTCTACGATGCTTTCTCTTATAGAACTCATAAATTACCAACTCAATGTCGATGCTTTGAGCTAACTCACGCTCAATATAAATGGACATGGTGTCAATAATATATTCAGATTCCATCTTGTTACGGAGAACTTTGACCAGTTTCATGGCAGAAAATGCTCTCTCAGTTGTTGTGGTTGATACAGGGAGAGTTAAGACGAGCCGATTCAATCTGTTAATGAAGAATAAACAATGACGACATATGGTATAAAAAAACATTATTGAAAAAATTAGATGGAAAGGAAGAGGAGTAAGAAAACTAACCTGTCTATTAGATTGTATTGCGCTGATTTGTGTGTTTCAACTAACATTCTGCACAATTCAGAAATAGTGGACAAATCTTTGAACTTGTTATGGCAGACAACATCAAGCTCATAGTGATCCAATTGAAGTCTTAGATACTCGAACTCTTGTTCGCTAAAATCAGCATAATAGTACTTCTTAGCAAGGTCACAAATGTTCTCGATGTCAAAGTGTTCAAAGTTGTGTCTTGGTTCTAGAGCAGCACTAAGCCTGAGAAGTCCAAGAGCATCATCATTGAATCTATTTTTGATCTCCACTGACTGAAAATCAATTGACGCATTAAATATATCAAAATAATAGTGGTGCTCAATAGTGTTGTCTTGGCAAAGCCTCCCTGTTGCTGATTTATAAGGCTCTTCCATGTCAGAAATCTGAATTTTATACTTCGTACAAAATGCATTGACATAGGTTAGAATAATATCAAACCCTTCTTCTCTCAATTTTTGGAGCAAACTTGTAGTACTGGAGACGTTGTCTATAGCATTCAGTATATCCAAAGAAGATTGTTGCAACGATTGACCAAGTAAATATGCAATCCCCATGATTTTTTGCATCAAATGTAAAATGAATACAAATTCAAAAAACCTCATAGTCTTCAGAAAATAACAGGGGTCAAGGTCGGCCAGTGAGACGATGGGGGATAAGCTTCATCGTCGAGAGGGAAACAGCCCAGATCACCAGCTTCTTCACCCCGTATTGAGTTCGTTGAACCTTCTTTCACCAATACGCTTAAAACAATAATCACAACCCCATACATATCCACTACACTGCAGATTGAGTCGTAGTGAGAACTCCAACGAGTATTTCCTGCCTTCTGTAAACCTCCAACTTGATTACATCCTCAACCAGTACTAAATTCACCGATTTCTATCATCCGTGCAATCTCAATTTTATGGGCAACACACAACTCAACAAGGCGTTTAGGAGATGCCTTGAATATGTTAACGATGGAGTTGAGCTTTGAAAAGAAATCACATATACACACTTCACTTTCAGCAGCGACAACTAAAGCCAGTTGTAACCTGTGTGCAAAACAATGCACATAATAAGCACATGGAGACTCCCTCAGAAAAAGCGCTTACAATCCATTCCATGAACCTCTCATATTACTTGCACCATCGTATCCTTGACCTCTCATATCATTCACATGTAAATTATACCTTCCAAGAGCATCACATATATTGTTCTTGAGTGTTAGAGCAGTTTTATCAGTAACGTGAACGATATCAAAGAAACATTCTCTTAAAAAGCCATCAACATCTACAAACTTAGAACAATAGTCATCTACTCCTTGTCAGAAAATCCTTTGCCTCATTAACCAAAATACAGAACTTGGCATTCCCAATTTCTTCACATATTTTATTTTTTACCATATCAGAAAGAATCTGCAACACCTCCTTTTGAATGGTCGGGGAGACATACTTTGCATTCTTTGGAGCTTTATCTAGCACAACTTCATTGATTTCAACATTCATTTTGCGCAAAAGCTTAACCATCTCGATGAAATTTCCTCTATTTGATGAAGGTTTAGATTCATCGTGCCCTCTAAGCGCACATGCCTGCACACAAAGCCAACGAATGCTTTCTATTGTTGTATTGAGTCACAAACGGTTCCTTTTCACTTGTAATGGTTTCTTCCGATCATTACCTTGTCAACATGGTGCTTCACTACCATCAAATCAGAACTGAATTTGCAGCCTTTGTATGTGGAGAATTTGGAAGTCCCACATGCAAATTAAAGGCAGAATGTTTCTTGTAATGAACCATGTTCCAATGCATAAATCCAGTAGTAACAAATGCGAGATTGTGATACAACTTATTTTCAAAGAGGTAGCATATGTTTTATGACTTGTAGGTGAGTACTCTACCCACTTCCAAGTTGCAAACCACTTTCTTTTAAATTCACGTTTTTGTCGTCCAATTTTGATAGGTTTGTATACTCTCAGCTTTGGTTGATAAGGCCCCATGTTTATGTAAGCTCTTCCAATCTTATCTCTTTGATTAGGAGGATACTCACATATCGGAGTACGTAAACTCGGGTCACGCTCAAGCAAGCTCAAATCAACTTCAATTATAGGAGATGGACATGGTTCTCCTTCTTCAATGTTTTCACTTGGGATGCTACTGTTGATATGAAAAGGCTCTTCAATAAATTCATCAGCTTGCATTGTAACTGGAGGTTGTTGTTCTTCATCATTTGAAATGACCACATTGGAATGAGAAGGTCCCTCATTATGTGGTGCAACTTCTCTTGGTTTAAAGAACGCATTAATAGATCTTTGTCGTTGACATCCTTTAGACATCGTCATGACATATAAGCTGTTTGGAATGAAATAAATTGTCCGTAAGAAATGAAAACGTGTTGAAGTAAACTTCATAAAGTAAACACAAACTGAACTATTAAAATAGCTCAAACCTACAAACTAACTTGTAGTCTGTTCATATGTCCAATACTCCTAAATCCTAGTACTTAATAAATTAGTCCTATAACTACTTTTACAATAGTCTTGATACAATCATATAAGTATTAAAATAGCTCAAACTTCAAATATAGTCCAAACCACTTTACAATGAGAACTAAGAAGAATCCAAAATTCCAAATATAACCATTCTATATACTACTCAGTACTACTTGACTACTTCTACTTGTCTTCTTCTACTAGTATTAAACTGATGCCAATATCAATATCTACTTGTCTTTTCTACAACTCTATCCAAAATCTAGTAACAACTAACAAAATTTTCAAAATATTCTAACATAAACCATCTATTAACAATTTAACATGTAAGTATAATAGTAACAAAAAAATCACAATTCTTTACCTTCAATTTTAGATTAGTGGCAGAATTTTTTTTCAGGTGTGGCTGGAGACACACCTAGCACAAGGTGTGTCTCCGCCCCTAATCGTGCTGCTGCTGAACAAGTTGAGTATGAAGCAAACCTCGTGAACTATGGACATTGGAAGATGCCAAGAGACACAGGTTGGATGGTCAAGCTCATAACATCATCGATCGACACCTGAGCATATACTGTGCAAAAACGGCGAAAGTTGCTTGGCAATTGATTGAAGAAATATGTGCCGGAACTGAGAAAACCAAGGATAATAAGTTCGAGGTTTTGAAGTTGAAATTCCAGAACTTCAAACAGGGTCCCACTGAAACTCTGAAAGAACTTGACTTTCAGTTTACTACTCTCATGAGTGATATGGCTGCACTTTGAGAAAGTGATAGATACTCAAATTCTGAGGAGGTGAAAACCATAGTCAGAAGTTTGAACCAAAATTGGGAGCATACCCAGTACTTCTACTTCAATTAGGGAATGCCCCAAATCTCCAGTGGAACTCTTTTCACATTAAACCATTGTAAACTATGAGACAACCTAATGACGATAGATGCAGCGGAAAAGTTGCAGAGTGTAGGTACTTCTGAAAAGAAGGATATTAAGGAAGTGTCTGAAGAAAATTCTCTTGCAGTGCGTCACATGAAAAATATGTGAATCAAGAGATTGAAAGGAGAAAAGCAAAATAGAAGCTGAAGAAGCATCTCGGTCCTAATTATCATCAGTACAAGAACATTCAAATGAACAACTCTTTGAACAATCGTGCTCAGAAAGCTGTTAGTACTGAAGTATCTGAGATTGGAAATGACATCTGCTTCTATTGTGAGAAAACCAGTCATTTCAAACGTGATTGTACTACTTTTAACAAGCTTATGACGGGTGACAAAAAGGAGAGAAGAACTTTCAAAAGAACTCAGAGGGCATTGATCACTGAAAAGATAAAGAAGATCCAAATTCAACTTGATGCTTTGGATATTGAGTCAGATTCGAAGATGAGGATTTAGAATACTCAAAATTACCATCACCAGAATGTGCGGGATAACTCATGATGTTATCGACTTTGGCCTAAAGAAGAATGATTTGTGTGGAGTTGCTGAGATTGTAGGTCCCGAAATCTCCAACATTGAAGAATGCCTTATGGCTGATGAGAAAGCGTCTTGGACTAAGGCTCAATGGCTATTTGATAGTGGATGCGGGAAGCACATGACAGGAGACAAAGCAAACTTGGTTGATTACAGAATATGTAACACGGGACCAAATATCAGGTTTGTTGGAGGAAAATTAAATCCTTCTAAAGGATTTGGCAACGTCAAATTTGGATCCCTTACAATCTCTGACGTATTACATGTTAAAGGTTTGAAATATAATCTACTAAGCATGAGCCAGTTTGTAGATAGGGGATATTCGGTGAAAATTAAATCGAAGTTCTGCAATTTGATTGACAATGAGTGAAAGCAGATAGTCTTGGTTGTTAGGCGGAAAGGAAGTCTATATGTCGCTGATTGGACATCTATCATAACTGAAGAATGTCTCATGGTGAGTCAATCAGGTCACACTGAAGAACACTGATTATGGTACAAGATAATGATTCACTTTAATTTCAAAAATCTGAACAAGCTTGTCAAGAAAGAGTTAGTGGTTGCATTACCTAAAATAACATTCAGAAAGGATGGTGACTGCTCTGCTTGTCAATTGAGGAAATAATCCAAAACTTCTTTCAAGTCCAAAACCAGATTCATGTGTTAGACCAATGTAACTATTACACATGGATCTTTTTGAATCATCTGTAACTAGTTATGAAGTCAAGAAGTATGGTCTAGTTTTTGTAGATGACTCTCTAGGTTTAGCTGGGTTGTCTTTCTGAAACAAAAATATGATGCTAGGGTGGAGATAACAAACTTGTTGAACAAGCTTGAAGTCATGAAAAATGACAAGGTATCTGCAGTCAGAACAGACCATGGTACTGAATTTGTCAATCAGTACATAAAAGAGTTTTGTGGCTGCAAAGGTTTATAACATCAACTATCTTCTGTAAGAACACCACAACAATATGGTGTTGCTGAAAGAAAGAATAGGACCATAAAGAAGCTGCGAGAACTATGCTAGCTGACACTGAAATAAGTGAAGTTTACTGGGTTGAAGTTGTAAACACAACATGCTACACTCAGAACAGATGATTGATAAACAAACACGAGGACAAAACTCCTTATTAGCTTTTGGTTGGTAGACAACCTAATATCAAACAGTTGATGGTGTTTGGTTGTAGATGTTTTGTTCTTAACAATGGGAAAAAATACTTGAGAACATTTTAACCAAAGGCTGAAGAAGGTGTATTTCTTGGTTATTCTATAAATAGCAAAGCCTACAGAGTATACAACAAGAGAACAAAGAAGATTGAAGAATTTGTTCATGTAGTATTCTATGAAGGAAGCAAGAAAATATCCCTTGATGAAGAACTCTAAGATAGATTCAAGGAACACTTGATTAAGGTTATGAAGAAGAACCCTCAGAATTAAGAAACTTTATCATTAATATTGAGGATGAGTCTGATGAAGAAAAGAACGATGTGCCTAGTAACAACCAGATGACTCTTAGACATGATGAAGAATTTCCTATGAGGATTCCAGAAATGGAAACTGAGAATATTTATCGTAGGTATCTTTCTGTTAATAACCTTTGTGAAAGTCGTATTCCAAAAATCTCTTACACTGAACAAGTATCAGATATTTACCGCACTTCGAGTGTACAAAATATCATTGATACTGAAGAAGTATGAAGTCATAATCATAGTGATTCACATTCAGATCACATGGATAATGACCCTACTAGTTCAAAGCTAATTATGAAATGGATTAGAAATCATCCTGCAAAGGATGTGATTGGTCAAATTGATCAAGGTGTTAGAACTAGGAGAGCAATAGCTGAAAATGGTGATTCTCTCTTTGGGTGTTTTATCTCAAACATTGAACCTAAGACTATTGAAGATGCATTAAAGGATCAAAACTGGATCTCTGCAATGCAAGAAGAGTTGGATCAATTTGAGAGGAACAAGGTCTGGAAACTATTCCCATTTGTAGAAGGAATATCTGTCATTGGAACTAAGTGGGTCTTCAGAAACAAGATGAATGTGTCTAGTGAAATAACCAAAAACAAAGCAAGGTTGGTTGCCAAGGGATTTACCCAAACTGAAGGCTTAGAGTTTCATGAGTCATATGCACCAGTTGCAAGATTGGATGCAATCAGACTATTTCTTGCCTTTGCAACTCATAATGACTACAAAGTTTACCAAATGGATGTCAAGAGCGCATTTCTAAATGGTGAGCTTACTGAACAAGTCTATGTTGATCAACCACCAGGCTTTAAGGTTTCCTCAGAAAGTAGAATGGTCTATAAGTTACAAAAAGCTCTCTATGGACTGAAACAGACTCCAAGAGCATGGTATGACACTTTGGCCAAATACCTTCTGGAAAGTGGTTTGAAAAAAGGTGAAGTTGATAAAACATTGTTTACCTTAAACCATGATGGAAAACTACTTTTAGTTCAAGTATATGTTGATGACATTATATTTGAATCTAAAGACAAGTAACTTTGTGAAGACTTTGCTCATCTCATGAAGAACAAATTTGAGATGAGCATGATGGGAGAATTGAACTATTTCCTAGTGTTGCAAGTCAAACTGCTTGATGATGGAATATTCATTAGTCAAACAAAGTATGCAAATGATATGCTAAACAAGTTTAATCTAAAGCCTTCCTAAAAGAATGCTAAGATACCTATGAGCACAGGAACCAAAATGACTTATATTGAATATGACAAGAGTGTTGAAGAACATAAGTATAGGAAATTGATAGGTTGAGTCCTCTACCTTACTGGAAGCAGACAAGATTTTCAATATGCAGTTGGTGTGTGTGCTAGATTTCAGACAAATCTTATGCAATCACACTACAACATTGCTATGAAAATATTAAGGTATGTGAAAGGTACTGTAGAAGTTAGGTTATGGCACCCAAAGGATAGTGGTTTGAGTTCGGTTGGCTATTTAGATGCTGACTATGCTGGATCTATGCTTGATAGGAAAAGTACCTCAGGAACTTGTCAGTTTTTTGGGAACTAGACTTATCTCATGATTTAGTAAGAAGCAAAACTCAATGAAGTGAAAACTCCCATTTTCTGTGACAACACAAGTGCTATTGCGATCACACAGAATCCCAAGTTTCATGCTAGAACTAAGCACATTGATGTTAGACACCACTTCATTAGAGACCATGTTGAGAAGGGCAATATATAGATACTTAAGGTTCGCACTGAAGACCACACTAAGCCATTGCAAGAAAGATTCTTGAATTTGAGGCATAATCTTGGATTGATTGAGCTACCCAAGAACTGAAAAGAAACTAAGGTTTATGAGAACAAAGTTACAGAGAGTTGTTAAGTTTCTGGAACATGTATCCAGAGACTCTATGGCATTATGGTACAAATAACTCCAAGTTTCTGAAATAGGTATTCAGATACTATGAAAGTGCATTTTTGGTCTCTGAGACGGAAACTCAGAAAGGTGTGATAATACTTTTGTGAGGGGGAAGAAAATAGTACACAAGTACAATTCCTTGAAGTGAAACTATGTCTGGGTTTATGTGTTTTTACCATTTAAATGATAATACACATAAAACAAGACTTGATCTCAGAAAGATAAGTTCAAAGGTTTTATCTTCTCCCACAATAAGAGTGACTTGTGATTACACCAAGCAAAAAATCCATAATGATGGTAGTATAAAATTTGTTGATTGAAAAATTATTACTGGAGAAGCCTTGATAGCCATCGATTAATATTTCACTTTGCCCTACTTGCATTTAATGCAAAGCATTATTTGTTACCACGCCAATGCATTGTACACAGTAAAAAATGCATATTCTGTATATGTATTTTGTAACTGTTGTGATTCTAATGCTATATATAAAGGATTTAGAGAAAAGACAAACACTTTTCGCAAATCCAAATTTCACAACTTGCATCAAAATAGCATTTTCTCTCTAATTTTCTGCAAAAAAAAACCTGCAACTACTTTTGTTCTCTCTAGTCTTCTGAAAAAGAAGCACTAATCCTAAACCTTAACCTTCTCGATTTCAGATAATCCTTCACTATATATAATGGCTCCCGAACGCGCTTCAAGTTTAAGTCTTGAACTGCATATGCTACTGCTGAAAAGCAAGCACTCAACCTGGAGATCTCAATCAATAGACTCCAAGGAGATTTCAACCCAGACCACTGGACCATCAACCTTAAGATGCAATATGGTGGTGCCTTTGTGGAGAATCATCTGGAGGCAATAATTTCAGAGCAAGCAGATAGAACCTCTATCTTGGTTATGCTTGAAAAAGCAAACCTTAAAGGATTTCTTTCAGCCCTTCGTAGTGAGAGTTCCTCACTGGATGTTCTTGAGTTTTACAACAACTCATAAGTGTCCACTAAGCTGGTCAACGGGACTGAAAAAGTGTCCTTTAAAACAAAGGTGCAAAACCTTGTGATTGACCTGGACTGCCAAGGTTTCTGTGACCTATTTGGCTTGGTCAATGAAGGCAAAGAATATGAGATGAGCCCCAAGGATGAAATCCTTCTACAAGGTGCCAAGGAAACATACATCGATTTCTTTGATATGGCAATTGCTGATACTCCCTGCACATTCATTCTGGGCGATATCAGAGTGAGACATATGTACAAGCACTGGAATGTGTTGGCCTGTATTTTGCATAGAGCATTGGATGGTCTGAAAGGTGGAGCAGATTAGATTATCCTGGAGAGATTGATGGCTATGTATCTGATGAGATCACAAGTCATGGGACAGCAGGAAAGCCCTTTCAATTGGGGTAAGTACGTGTTCATGAAGTTCATCAAGGCACTGAGAAGCTTTGATGTAACAATTGTGAAAGGCCTTGCTAAGCCAAAGGGAACAGTCATATTTGGATTGAAGATATGTTGGACTCTGGAGAAATATGGTCTAAAGCTCAGAAACCCTAAGAAGCTTGAGACTGGTGCCATTCTCTGGAAGTTCAATTATGGAAACTGGCTGAAAAGAAAGGTTGTTGAAGAGCCTGTGGTTGCTGAAGAGGTTGCACCTTCTGAGGTGGTACCTAATGATACCAAAACCAAGAGGAGAGTAGCTAAGAAACATAAAGTTTCTAAGACTCAAGCAAAGACCATTCCTGCAGAGAGTACTCCAAATCCACATGATGTTCTTAAAGTTCCATCTACCACTCCCATTATTGAAGATCTTCTAGGGAGGACGAGATGTTGAGCAAAACCAGTGGAAAGCTCTCCCTCTCCACATAAACTACAAGAATTATGGATAATTCTATGCCCACCGTAGAAAATTCTGATGATGATGTGGTTCTCACACAGATCTTCAAAGCTTCAAAGAAAACCACTGATGCATTGAAGGCATCTGGTTCTTTATTGGGTGAAGTTCCTGAGAAATCATCCATGTCTATGGTTGCTGAAGACATATTGATACACAAGAAGTAACAACCACAACCATTCAGAGCTCAATAGATTATATTCAAAAGTCTCTGAATGCGGATGATGTAGTGATAGAGGATGCTGACATTGCCTCCACTCTACAAGGACTACAAGATGCAGTTATGAACGTTTCTATCTCAAACCCATATGGTGAAATATTGCAGTCAAAAACACCAACAACATAAATTGCTGAAGAAAATCCTGTAGAGAAACAAGTTTCCTAGAAAGTTGTAGAAAGGGAATTTGAGTCTGAAGTGCCAGAATCTTCTATCTGAGAAGAGAATTCACAAGCTCATCTAGAAGCACTTCATGTAGCAAAGAAGTCTATATCTGACTTGTTTAAACTTAGTTGTTTATTACTTGTCACTCATAAATTCTCTTTGTTACAGACCCTAGAAGAAACACAAGCTACAGAAGAGGCTACACAAGCCTCAACACCAAAAGAATCTGAGCATGTCACACAAGTATAATCATTTTCTGAATGTTGTGATTCTTTTTCTTACTTGCATTTTATTGAGTTTGCTAACCTGATAATGTATTTCTGACAGGCTCCAACCGAGGAAGAAAGAGAAGTGATGGACACATCAACAATTGAAAAGGAATTGCCAGAAACCATTAAGGCTTCTGAAGAACATGTTTTTGAGCCTTCATCTTCGAAGGTTTGCCTAACATATTTTTCAGAAAGCTGGCACTTCTATTTTACATAATCTTTCTTAATCTCACATTATTGTTTTTGCTTCTATTGCCTCAAACTAAAGCAGAAAAGGATGAAATGTGAGGTTGCGACCCCTTCAATACCAATGGATATTGATGAAGCCCCTCCGGCTTCAACAGAAGAAAGAGTTCTAGAGACTGAACAAGTTGTTTCTGAGCCTCCCCAACCGGAGGTAAGTGAAAACTCATATAACAACAATTGTTTGTAAAAACATAACTTTCTGAAAATTCATCTAATGTTTTGATTTTTATCCTTAAGTTCAAGTCGAAAGAGTAGTTGTTGAGGAACAGACTATCTTGTCTCACCCTCGCAATGAAGTATCTGAGGCTGTCATTCCAATGGTAGAACCTTCTGAGCTTGCAGTTGAAACTCAGGTAATTCAGTTACTGAATTCATCTTTCAAACTCAGATTTCTTTAAAGTCTTTGAAACTAAAAGACTTCTCTCTCTTTCAGGCTTTAAGCATTGTACCTTCAACTTATGCATCGCCTTCTGATGAGGTGCACAAGTTCTTAAGAGAGAAAACCATAAAGAAACATCTTCATCTATTCAAGTCATGGAAGAAACTTAGACGTGTTGCTCTTACGAAAATTGCCAACTTGATAGACAATAAAGTTAGTCAAAAAAGAGCCTTGGATCTGGGGACATACATCTATGCTACCTATTCTGTCAAGAGTTATGGCTTCTCTACTGTGATGCATGAAGGATTCTCTGAAGAGATTGTACAAATTCTTGAAAAAGTATTTATGGATGGGGATGAAGAAACTAGAAGGCGGATGGCTTACATGCCTTGCCTAAGAGCATGAGTGTCTACCCTTCTGAGCAGGAGGAAGTTAATGGGTAGTTCACCACTTTGCCAACGGTGATCATTCTAGTATCTAATGAAGAGGAGGAAATTAATGAGAATGAATTTGAAGACCCTCCCTCTAAACATCCAACCAGAATGGATGTGGATGATGATGATGATGATGATGATGATGATGATGATGATGATGAGGCTCCTACTCCCAGGAGCTGGTGGAAATGCTCATACTAGAGGAGCATCAAGTGTAGGTTTTCTAACTGCACAAAAAGTTTCAACACCACCACCATCTTCAAAATCACCAACTCACACCTCTCAACAACATGATGAAGAACAAGCAGCAAAGATTGTTGAATGGGAAGTTGAGGCTAGAGCTTCCAAGATGAAGAAAATGTTGGAGAGAGAGGCTCAAGATCAATCTAAGCTAAATGACTTGCTTGCTGAGAAAGAGGCCAAAATCCAGAAACTAGAGGCACTGAACAAGAAGGAATGGGAACTTCTTGGTGAGCAAATCAAACTTAAGCACTCAATGGAGTCTGCAGTGGTTCACTTACAATCACTAGTAGAAGACAAGCAAGATGTTGAGGCTGCATTGCAATTAGCCAAACCATCACAGGACAAAGGGAAGAAAGCCATTGATGCCCTTGAAGCTGAGTCCTCTGATGATTGGTCTGATGAGGATGGCAACAACCATCCTGCTGGAATAGATGATGAAGAAAGAGAGGTGGACAATCTAAATAAGCACATGATTGTATCTCATTTGAAGAGAAAGGTGATTGCACCTGAGGCCTTTGACAAAACTCCAAAAGAGACAACAATGTGTTTGAAAAAAAGTTCATAGTTCAGAAGAATCTGAAGAATGAATTATTTGACCAAATAACATTGCATTGGCCACCATCCCTCCAGAGTTCAAATCCTTTGCTGAGCTGATGACTAGAAGGACCACATCTATAATGATAGCACAGAAAGATCTGGGAATGCAAAGAGATGATGATTTAGAGGCAGCTCAGAAAGCACACATGGAATCAAGTTATGATGTAGGGAAATTAGATAAAGTGTATGAGCCATTGGAGCAGATCTCTCTTGGAGAACACTTACTACTTGGTCAATTTCAGTCCTTACATTCTAAATTTCAGAAACTGGTGCAAGGCCCGAATGCTTTGAGTGCACACTTCGACTCTCTGGAAGAAGCTTATGTAAGATTGACTCAGACTACAATGACTAAGGGGGGAGGATCAAGAAGAGAAACATGCAAGAGTAAGCAGCCTGCAGAAAAACATCTAACCATAAGGGAACCTCCCTCCACAAAAAGTCTACCACCACCACCCCCACTGACTAGAGAAAGAGCTTCACAGGAAAATCCAAGGGGAACTAAGTCCCCAAGGAAATCTGATAAACCTTCTAAAGAAGAAGAAGAAGGTGGGATCATCAAGAAGAATAAAGGTAATGAAGCTACCTGCTCACAGAATGATCAAGGCAACAATTTGGATGATGATGATGATGAGACTGATCATGATGAGCATCTAGTCCACAGAAAGAGAAAGAGAGTTGATGAGGTATCTAAACCTATAGCTGCAACTCTCATTGCTGCCAGAACATCATTTGGACATTCCAAATCTGTCCATGGTGGTTCTTCAAGTCAAAACCCCACTCAGAACACATCTAGGGAGTATCCAATAATGAACAGGAGACAAAGAAGAAATGCAAGGTATGGGAGAACCAACAAAGAAGATCTTCCTCCCAGGTCAAAAGATGCATTAATTGAGTACACTTAGATTCATGATAGCCAGTTTGCTTGCCAATGCATAAGACAACTCAATAGCTACTGGATTCTGGATCTCCAACACTTATTGTCGAATAGGAAATTTTCTGATCCTATCTTTAACCAGATGATGGCATGGAGAATCAATATACCCAATCTAATAAATCCTGATCATGTGAAGACATGGCTTGATTTTGAAGTAAAACTGAGAAGAGATGTCATGGCTAAGGACATGAAGGAGGAGGTTCATATCTACAGGCCAGATGATGTTCATAAAGTGCCTAAACTGCTGGGAACATGATATAGCTCACATAATAAGCTCGAAATGCTACCATATGAGTCATATTACATGACTAAGGAAGATTATGACGATGACTTACACTACTTGAGAGTCATCTACAAGCACTTCAAATTGATTGAAACCAAGATTGAACATGGCTGGAAATGGGGAAGAGTCTATTTGGGTTAGCCAGTTTCATAAGAAGAATCCTGATCTGGACTACAAAGAAAAGTGCAAGGTTGCCAGAGAAACTGAAATGGTTGTAAGAACCTATCTCTTGGACTATGTCTTGGACAAAAGAGAGCTCAGGGATAAAAGATTTAGAGACTAATCCAGAAGGACTGACTGAAGAATTTAAGGTTGCTAATAATCTAAGTATTTTGAAGATTATGAAGATTTGAAGACTAAGGACTTAGAATGTTACTTGGAGCTTGGACTCTTCTATTGTTCTATTTTCCTTATGTATTGTTTTGTGTATTTTTGCTGATGTATTTGAGATATTCTTGTAAGTTATCTTATGTTCTGTAATAGTTAATCTGATGGTCATACTCTCAGATACTTTAATGGAAGATAACTTTTCAGCAAAGATCACTCCTTGTGATTTGGTTGATGTCTTACTTTTTGCACTTATATGAACTTAATTGTTATATCATTCTGAAAAGATTAAGTGCTGGGAATTTGATAGTCATTATTGTCTGATCAAAAAGGGGAAAATTTGTTAGAAATATCTGTTAGTATTTTGATCACTCAGCACAATGACATATCCTACTTTCAAAACGGTGTTTAGTACTCTAGGTCACTTGACCATTGTAAAGAAGAAATACACCAAGTATGATAGTTTTTAGAAACCTTGTAATAGGATGTTAAGTCTCTGAATGTAATTTTTATTTAGCTCAAAGAAGATCAAGAAGGAGGCATCCAAGTAAAGGAGAAGACCTTTTACCCAAAGGTATCTGAAAACAAAGGAGGAAAGTCTCCTTAGATAGTTGCTTCCAAAAAGTCATGTAAAGACTTGTGTTTTGTTCACAAAACAAAGTCACAAAAAGTTTCTGAGACAACAAGTTTCTGGAGATGGAACATGTGATGCTTCAGAAAGCTACATGCATCCGTTGAGACTTCATGACGAAATATAGTACACTGCATTTAATGTTGGACATAAATGTCACTATCCTTCTGCAGAACTCTTCGAAAAGAGATATCCGCATGGGAGTACAAATTTCAAGATATAAATATCACCACTTAGAAGATGAGAAATACACACACGAACTACGATCATATCTACAATCAAGCAAGTATTCTCTCAAGCATTCTTACTACAATTCTCC
>JAYMSP010002117.1:0-26179 GCA_036897095.1 Plantago elongata
TTATGGGTATAATTTTTTTAATATAATTCAAAAATATTTTTAAAATATAAAAAATATATTTGACATTTTATTATATATAAAATAAATAAAAATTAAAAAAAATTAAAAAAATGCGATTTTGCTACAATAAACCTTTCAATTGAGTTTTGAATTTTGTAAGTGATTCATCCACGACAGAGCATCTAAGTTGTCGCCATGGAAGCTCCGCCAGACCGGATTTGTAAGCTACACGACGACGGAAGAATTCATCCATGGAAAAAAGCTTGACTCAAGCTTCTTCCATGGTGATTTTATTTTTTATTTTTTAATAAATTATTTTCAATAGACATATATTTTTATATGAGTAATTTAGTAATATTGTTAAAATTTAGGATCTATTTGTATTTAATAAAGACGATCGTGTTTACGTTTAGATCCACCCTATTTATGTATTTTTCAATGTGACATGTGTCACGTAATTAAACTGCCATGTGTCACGAGGTACCTAAATTGGACACAGTGTCAACTTAAGGTACCAAAATTGGGTGGTAAACCGGTAACAACCAAATGTACTTTTTTCAAAAATGTCACAACTTAGGGTACCTTTTTCGGATTCTTCCCCTATAATATTGTGTTGTGGGTACAAAAATTACCAAATTTGAAAATGGAAGTAAGAATTTGGGACAACCCAAAATGGAAAGGTCCGAAGACCGTACAAAGTTCACGGAGCATACTCCGTCTTCATAATTTTTTTATTCCAAAGCCTGAGAACTTCCATCCCCGGTTGCCTCCCTGGCCTTCTCGGCTTCATGCCTCTTCCTCATCCTCTCGAAATATTCTGGAGCCATGGCCATCAGGTTCAACCCCGACTGTCTAAGGTTAGGAGCCGGAAGTGCCAACCAGTCCCGGTTGTGCTTGGGATAGGTCTCGAGGGGAACTAAGAGGTACTGCAGCAGGACATCGGGCACAAACTCCGGAAGGAAGGGACCCCCATGGTTAAATGGAAGTCTTTTGTTCAATCCATTCCATGAGAAAAAGAAATTTGTGTCTAACGGTCCTTGCAGTCCTTTTAAGAGTATCTCTCTCCCCATCTCCTTTTTCATACAATCCGAGGCAAAAAATCTCGGATTGTAATTTTGAGAAAGGAGTATTTGTATTTGAGAGATATCTCTTGAACGTCCGAACCTTAATACATCCGATGATGTGTCGGCCATCCGAATGTTGAGACATCCAGAGTGACTGCTTGAATGGTTTGCTCCTGTCCGATGCGACGCTTTGGGTGACCAATTGTGTCTTTTCGTCTTTCGAGTTGCCTCGTGATCGTTGGATCAAACAGATCAACAGTGGATATGAAGGGGCGGGAAGCACTAAATGCTTGTGCTGCCAAATTATCCTCCTATAAATAGGGGCTGTCATTTTCATTTTTACCACAGTCGATCGAAATTTTTAACCCACCCGAGGTGAAGAAAAGATTACGCGAGGTAAGTTTCGCTTCTCTTGTGGTTTCTAATTTTGGGTCTTTTATTCTTCGGATCTGTTGTATCTTGCTTCGATTGTTGTGTATGCAGAATGTCGAAGAGTCAATCCAGTCCTTCGCCCTGGGCACATTATCAGGACGAGTATGCCACTCGTCAATTCGTGCCTCTCCTAGCTCCTAATCCGGATCATGTTCCGGTGGAGGACCCTAATTTGGCCATCGTCCCTTTCGAGGCTCCAGCTCCAGCTCCTCGGCCATCCGAGGCTCGTAAGTCAAACAACCATCCGTTCGAGGCTCCTATCTTCCCTGGGTATCAAGGATGGCGGGATCTGATGAATTGTGATTGCGGGGTTTGGCATTTTCCCTCATATCCGGGCGAGGGGACTTCGACGGATCCGATTGACCTTGATCCGGTTTTGAGCGAAATGTCGTGCCCGAAGAGGGACTTGTAGGAGTTGAAGGAGCTCGGTCGCCGGATCACTTGCTCATACACCGCGGCCCGGAAGAAGTGCAAGAGGGAGGCTCGGAGGCGATGGCTCGCGTGGATGACAGTGATGGCGGGGGTGGGTCTGGATTCCTATGTGGAGACCGACGAATCCAGCATGAATGATGCAGATTGGTGAAGGCGGGGTCTGCCCCGTAAACTTTTGTATTTTGCCAATGTATTACTTCGGTCAATATTTTTCTCCATCTTTTGTGGTTGTTTTAACGGCTTATCTGGATAGTTATATCTGGATTGAAATGTATATATCGCTTTTTACTTATTCCCGTGTATCCGTATCTTCCTCTATAACTTGCATTGTAGAATAGCACATCCGAGCTTGTCGGGCGGTTAACATCCGAAGAAAATAACCATCCATGAACTGTAAACCTTGTTAATATAAGTCAATTGGCTAAGTTGGCATATCTGAAGATAATATCATTCGGAGGTCCATGATATCCGAGGGGAATACTAAACGTCGTTAAGTGCATTAGTGTCCATTAAGCATTTCAGATTCACCACATGATTGAGCCGTTGGATTAGAGATAGTGGGTGGTTAGATCGTGGCCATGATCGCGTGGGCCGTTGGATTTCTGAAATTGTCCCCTCTTATAAATAGGGGTGCCGTCAACGTCCATTTCATCGCATTTCTAGAGAGTGGATTTTTGTGAAAAATAGCATCCGAAGTAGAGTACTAGAGCAGTCCAAAGCAAAGTAGTAGATCAGTCCGAAGCGGAAGCTGCCTTCGATCCAATTCCCTGATATCAACAAGTAAGTATCCGAATACTTCTTTGTTTTTGGAATATTGTTTTTCGTTTCCATCTATGTAGTGCTTCATATGTATCGTCTTTAATATGCATGATAAGGCTGTTACTTTTATCTGGACGTGGTGAAAACCTTGAATACGCATAGACGATTAAGCTAATCAAGATAATTTTGACCACACTCGCTAACTTCTAACTGAAATTAGGGCTAGGGGGGACCTTTAGATTAGGATCCAATGAGAAACGCTTTGAACCAATTCGATCTTGATCTGCTCGGATAGGTTAACCCACACCTTTTAGACTTAACCTTTTCCTTCCTTTACTAGGATGTCCGATAGTGATAGCCAGAATGTTCAAGAAGGTTAGAGCTACGGATCCGAGCCTGTGTCTAGCTCGGAGTCAGGGTCGTACTCCGTGACTTCGGCGGAGCTGGCTGACGTACTCGCCGATGAGGTTGCTGAGGAGTCGAATCAAGGGACCGAACAAGGGGAAGTTGGGGCTAACCCTAAGATAAGTAATTCTTCCTACCGCCTTATTATTCCCGGTTCTTCAGATCCGGATTGGCAACCGGTGGCTTCTACTTCTTAAGCCGGTCCTGTTCACCGCACCACTACTCGGGAGATAGGTGCTAACAATGGATCTGAAAGTGACGAGCTTCCTCTCGAGGTCGATTTCCTATGCCGTAACTTAGGTTATAACACTCGCATTCGTCCTTACCAATTACCCTTTATTCCGGATCCTCAGGAACCCTTGACTGAAATGGTAGAAGATACCGCCGACGAAGCCCCCGATAAAGCCATCTTCGAGGCGGGCGTCGAAGATACGGTCCAAGCGGTTACGCCGCTCCACATTATCCCGGTGATAGATGTTGATTGGTACCCGGATGTTGGGGTGGCTCAAGCTGGGGCTCCGGAAGGAGGAGATGTGGCGGTGGAGGAGGCTGAAGTTGTTAAGGAGGAGGAAATCGGCAAAGAGGATGACGACGAGGATGATACTGTCAGGACGTCAAGCGGCCGGGTGTATGAAATCAAATGCCCGAGGAGTAGGGTGAAGGTCGTCCATCCGGATGAAAATGGAGAGCTGAATTTGGATGATAATTTGTCCACCCGAGCCAGCGAGTTGATCGGGGAGAGGCTGAATGATATCCAAGATCGGTATGAGGTACCCGAGGCTCTGGAATTGATAGCTCCGAATCCCAAGCACGCCTTTTATAACCCTCCGAAAGGGTGTATGGCGGTGTACGAGGCATCACTACATTGCGGGTGGAGGCTTCCTGTTGCTCCACAGTTTCTCCAAATTTTTAATGACTTGGGTTTGAGCCCTCATCAGATCATCCCGAATTATTTGGGTACTTTGATGTGTTTTGGAGTTCTGTGGAAACGCATCGGCATTCATTTGACAACCGCGAACTTCCAAAGGCTATTCGAGATCAAGGCCAGTGACTCACATCCGAGCTATTATTCCTTCTTGGTTCGGTTCGGATATGCTTTCTTTGAAGATCCAATTTATTTGCTAGGTGTCAAATGGTGGAAGACGTATTTCTTTGTTTGTCCGGCGCTGGAGGAGGGTAAACCCGAGTCAAGCCGGGAGAAGTGGACTTTCCCGAAGAAATTTTCTCAAGCGATTTATCCGTTTGCTCGGACGCCGGCGAAGAATTTACCTCTATGGATGTAGGCGCTCTGATAAAGAAATCAGATGGAGACCTATTTCTTCTGAGGGTTGATAGTCAGCCCTTGCCTTATTTGGCGGGACTGGCTCCGGAGTATTACTGTGGCGATCCGCCACATGATTTTGGTCGGTAGTAATTCTGTAGTTGTATATCCGAAGCGTTTCTTGCTTTCTTTGATTTTTGCTCTTTTTTTCTGGTTAAAGTATAAACAATACGGATCTAACCCATTCTTCTTTTCTTGTGTACCTTATTGGTTCGAATATATCATGTCTGCCTTACTTGAGCTGAAGAGGAAGCAAAGAGAAGACCAGGAACGTGAAATAGCCGAGCAGCGGCGTAGCCGGACTATCAAGGTCTCCACTACCTTCCCGATGGAAGAGCCCATTAATGCTGCGGTATTCTCGGATTTGAACACCGAGAGAGTTGCCGAAGGGCAGGAGGAGTTTCGGATGCCTACTCCGAAGCAGGGGAAGACAAAAGCCGGAAAGGAGGCTGATGCGAAGAAGCCGTCCAAAGCCTCCGATTTTACATTTCTAAGGTTGTCTCCGGATCGAAGAGGGCGTCCGAAGGTTCACTTCCTTCGGCAAAGAAGGCGAAGGGAAAGGCTGCCATGGTCCCCGGCTCAAATGACGACTTAGAGACCGAGGTAACCAGGCTGGTGGCGATGAATGAGGTGGAGCGGTTATCCGAATTTGCTACAGCGAGGCGGAAGGTTAGTATCCGAGACTTTTGTACTTTAAGTAATTTCCGCTCTTGTTTTGTTTTTAAGTGTCTCGAGTTTGTCATTTTTGCAGCTGATTGCCGCGGTCCGGGCATGTTCTCATGTAGCCAGAGAGAAGGCTGAGATTGACACTCAGCTGTCGAAGTCCGAGGCAAGTGTTAAAGATCTAGAGGGGAAGTACCAAGAGTGCAAGAAGAAGTACCATAGCGCGCTCTCAGATCTGTGGAGATTGGATGAGAACCGTCAGGCCTTAGCAAGCGACTTGGCCCAGGTCCGGATTGAGCGGGAAAATTTGGAGAATGATTGTGGGGATATTCTGAAGTTGTTCCAGAGTTTCAAGGGGCAGATGCTCGAGAATATCCTACACACCCGGATAAAGGCTGTCAAGGACTTCCTGTGCTCCGCCTCTTGCAAGTACTTTATGATGTGCTCGACGGATGACGCTCGGGTGGCGGAATTTGAGGCTTCGATTGGTCAACTCAAGTTGAAGGAGAAGCTCCCGAGTGACTTCGACCCGAAGAGCGCGGGCTTAAGTGCTTATAACAATGTTGATGGCACTCGCTTCACCGGTGAGCCTCTTGATGACGCCGAGCTAATGAGTGACTCCGAGCTGGTTGCTATGGAGACTCCGAAGCTAAAATTCAGTCATGGGGGCCCTTTTATTCCGGAGTTTTTACCTGAAGTGTTGCTCCAGCATCTCCTGTTTCCCCTAAAGGACTATGATGTCCACAACCAGGACTGGTTAAGTCTTCCTAGTCCGGTTCATGGGCAGCCGGATCTAAATCTGATGGAGCGTGCTCCGGCGTATGTTGAGGAGATGAGAAAAGCGCATGAAGCCCAGAAGGCCAAGAAGGCTGCTGGTGAGGGAAGTTCTAAGGTCCCAGAATGAAGCAGGAATTTGAAGGTGGAGTATGCTCCGTGAATCTTGTATGGTCTTCGGACCTTGAAACAATCTTTATTTTCCTTCGCACGTTGATCTTTAGTCGAATATTTGTCCTGTCTGTTCTAACTTCGGATGACGAAGCTTCAGCTTCCTAACTGTTTTGTTTTGGGTGCTTTAAACTGAATATCCGTCGAATATTTTCAACTGCTAATGATTCGGAGTATTATCCGTATGCTTGAATATTTTGCTTTTGCTAATACTGTTTGCGAAGTATGATCCTTGTTTTTATCTTCTTCGAATTGTTTTGTTCGGATAGTATTATGATATACCTGAACGTTCATGAAGTGTATGGTTTACAAGTCATTTTTTAGTTCGAAATATATTATATCTGAAGCTCTTGAATTCGAGACTATATATGTTCGATAGTGAATGAGACAATTCTTGAGAAAGGTAGCCATTGTATTGATTTGACGGAAATACAATTACAAACGGTCGGATCAAAAAAGACTTTGGACAAGACAGAAATGAAGGAAAACATACTAAGCATAAAAATTCTGCAAATTTCTCGGATTCCAGGTTCTTTTAAGCACTCTACCTTCGAGATCCTCCATCTCGAAGCTTCCATTGCTTCTAACTCCGATAACTTAGTATGGACCTTCCCAATTCGGTTTGAGTTTCCCGACATGATTAAGGATGTCGGCTCTCCTTAGGACCAAGTCTCCAATTTGAATGTCTTTTTTGCACAAATTTTTATTATAGGTCCGAGCAATATAGGCTTGGTACCTTAGGATGTGGGCTAGGGAAGAAACTCTCTTGTCTTCAAGGAGTTCAAGCTTGTATATCCGAGCAGCCTCATTTCCTTCGGGATGGTACTGTTGGATTCTCTTTGTTTCCACGATGACTTCCGAAGGTATGACTGCTTTGGAGCCATACACCAAGGATAAAGGAGTTTCTCCGTTGGCGGTTCTTGGAGTGGTCCGATGAGCCCAAAGTACACCATCTAAATCTTCAACCCAACTTCCTTGGAATATCTTGAGTCTTTTCTCCAGAATTTTCACAATGGTTCAGTTAGTAGACTCGACCTGTCCATTTGCTTGGGGGTACCCAACCGAAGTAAAGCACTGTTCTATTTTCAAAGATTTGCACCATTCTTTGAGCTTGTTTCCGGAGAATTGGGCTCCATTGTTCGAAATGAGGATTCTAGGTAATCCAAAGCGGCAGATAATGTTCTTCCAGATGAAGGTTCAGACCCGGGCTTCTGTTATGGTAGCCACTGCTTTGGCTTCCACCCATTTGGTAAAGTATATTCGATTGCTACAATCAAAAACTTCTTTTGTTGCGCTCCTCGGGGGAAAGTCCCCACAATATCGATGCCCCATTGATCGAATGGGCACGAGATGATTGACGAAATCATCGGATTGCTTGGCCTATGCGGAATGTTAGCATAAAATTGACAGTCGTTATAGGTTCGGGCGAAGTTAGCCGAGTCTTTGTCTATTGTAGGCCAATAGTAGCATTGCCAGATGATTTTCTGTGCCAAAGTTCTACCTCCGGATGATTTTCTGTGCCAAAGTTCTGCCACTGTGTATCTCTTCTAGGATTGTCCGAGCCTATTGCAGTCCGATACAATGCAAGTGAGTTCCGTTGAAGGATTTCTTGTAAAATTCATCTTCAAGCAGGAAGTAACGGGGTGCTCGACACCGGACCCTCCGAGCCTCTGTTGGGTCCGAAGGTATTGTTCCATTCCGAAGATAAATCAGAATGTCAGACATCCAAGTCCTCTCCTCATCTAGTTGGTATAATGGGAGTTCCTGATTGTGGAGAGAGGAGGTCAGAAGAGTTAGGAGAATTATACTTCTCGTATCCACGGCTCCGGATGCTGAAGCAAATTTGGCGAGGGAGTCTGCTTTCTCATTGTATGATATGTCGAACTTTTCAAGGGAGAATTCCTCAAATTTTGACACGGTTTCTTTGAATTTTTCGTGGTACAAGATCATACTCGGACCCTTAGTGATAAAAGCTCCGGAATATTGTGATTCCACTAATTGTGAATCTGTGTAAGCTCGGATCTTCTTCACCTAAAGTGCCTTAGCCATTTGAAGACCTACCAGAAGGACCTTGTACTCGGCCTCATTGTTGGTCACCCAGAAATCTAGTGTAATAGCATAATCAGTATGTGCTCCTTCGGGACTCTGGAGATGAATACATATACCACCAAGCCTTCCATTGGATGATCCATCCACTTGTAAAATCCATGCTAGTGTCTGCTTTTCTATGGTAACCTCGGGTACCACTGCATTTAATGCTTTCATCTGAGTATCTGTTGATTCGGCTGGGCCAACTTCCATTGTAGTATCTGAATCTTCTACAATGAACATCCACTGATTCCCGAAAAGACCATTTTCATGATCCGGTTCCTCTTCCTCTATTACCAAAGATTCGGATAAGGGAGCTTCGGGTAGTATCTCTGGATCTATGAGTTCGAGACCTGTTGGTTCCGGATCCTTGTGGTCTTCTTCAGGGAAGTCGACTATGAAGTCAGCTGGTACCTGGGCTTTCTTGGCTGACGAAGCCTAATACAAGATATCATACTCGCTAAGTTCGATTGCCCATTTCGAATGTCTTCTCGATTGATCCGGTCTTCCCATTACTTGTTTGAGGGGCTCATTGGTTAAGACCACAATTTGATGAGATTTGAAGTAAGGCTTGAGACTTCGGGCTATGTGGATTAATGCATAGGCCAGCTTCTTGATGTGTAAGTATTTGAGTTCGGGACCTGCAAGAGCCTTGCTTAAGTAGTATATGGGTAGATGATCATTTCCTTGGATCCGGACTAGTACGGAGCTCATAGCCTCGCCTGTCATTGCCAAATATAAGTATAAGGGTTCTCCTTCAAGTGGTTTGGACAAGAGCGGAGGCGAGGGTAAATAAGCCTTGAGGCTCTCGAAGGCTTCCTCACACTCTTTGGTCCATATGAATCCGTCCCCTTTCCTTAGGATCTTGAAAAATGGCAAGTTCTTTTCTGCGGATCTTGAGATGAATCTACTAAGAGATAAAACTCTCCCGATAAGTTGTTGCACCTCATTGACATTCTTGGGCTGAGGTAGGTCAAGGATGGCTCGGATCTTTTCCGGATTAGCACTGATTCCTCTTTCCGTGACCATATATCCGAGGAATTTACCTCCTTTGACCCCGAAGGTGCATTTCTCTGGGTTCAAGCTCATTCCGTACAACTAAGGATGGAAAAGCAGTTCTCTAGATTCTCAATGTGACTTTCTTCGATCTTGCTCTTGACCAACATATCATCCATGTAAACCTCCATAGTCTTCCCGAGCTCTTCTTTAAACATTTTGTTTACGAGTCTCTGGTATGTAGCCTCTGCATTCTTGAGTCCGAAAGGCATTACCTTGAAGCAATATACTCCTCATGTCGCGAAGAACGCTGTCTTCGGACATTTTCTTATGCCATTCGAATCTGGTAGAATCCTTGATATGAATCCATAAAACTTAATAGGGCACATCCGGATGTAGAACCTACTAGTTGGTCGACCCGAGGCAATGGATAGGGGTCTTTCGGGCTAGAGTCGCGTGAAGTCATTACACATTCTCCATTTGCCGGGGAACTTTTCAACTAAGACAACATTGCAGACCCAATCTGAATATCTGACCTCTTCAATATGTCCAGCTTTCAACAATCTGTCCACCTCGGCGGCTATGATTGCATCTTCCATAGGGCCGAAGTCTTTCCTCTTTTGACGGATATGTTTGACCGTAGGGTCCATGTTCAAACGGTGAACAGTTACCCTCGGATCTATCCCTCTAAGGTCATCCGTACTCCAAGCAAAGATGTCCGAGTTCTTTCGAAGGCAAGCTATTAGTTTCAATTCTACCTCGAAATTCATTTCAGTCCCAATCTTAGTCTTTTTGTCCGGATCTCCTTTGATAATCTGAATTTCTTTGATGGTCTCGTGTGGTTCGATCCGAACAGACTTAGGAAACTTGTTGTCTAAAGATCCTACTCCGATTTCAGTCTTCGGAGGCTGTGGTATGCTCAGCCCTTTAGATATGGAAAGTATCGGATTGGCAGCTACATTCGTAGATAAGATGTAACATTCACAAGCCTCTCGCCTGTTCCCCAATTCTTCTCTGACTCCGTAAAGGGTGGGGAATTTGATTCCATTGTGCAATGGGGATGAGATAGCTTGGAACTGATTAGGGCCTGGTCTTCCGAAGATGACATTGTAGTTGAATGTTTTGTCAACCACAAGGAACAATGTTGTTTGAGTCATTCTCCTCGTAGAGGTACCGATTGATACCTGAAGCTTTATTGTTCCGATGGGCATGACCACCGCATCTTCGAATCCGGACAGAGAAGTTCACCTTTCCGTATTCGATGTCCCCCAAGTTCATTTGATCTATGGTCCTTTTGGATATGATATCCGAAGAGTTGTCGGTGTCTACTAACACTTTGTTAACTTTATAGGTGGCAATTACTAGAGCCACTACCAACAGAACATTGGGGGGTCGGGTATCTCCACTTCCAAACGTAGGGGGAGGTATTTCACTATCGTCGAAAGAGATGGTGTTTGATTCCCTCGGAGGTGTTGGGTTTCTCACTATGTTCCTATTCCGGATGTCTTGTGCGGTTCTTTCTCTTGCATTGTGCTCCGCCTCTCGGACCACAGGCTATAGCATTGATAACCCCACTATAGGGCAGGTTCTCGTAGTTCCCCTCATCCGGATACTCCTCATATCTTCTTGCTTCAGGAGGTGGAGTATTCTTTGGTGGTGGCGGAAGTGTTATGGATTTATGTCTCGGGCTCCTCTCTTTCCTTCCACTCGGAACCTGTTCCTCCCTAGAGTACGGCTCCTTAAGTTGTCCACTTCGGATATGTGTTTCAATTTTTGTTTTGAGCTGAATACATTTCTCTGTTGAGTGTCCGATTTGCCTATGAAAGGCGTAATAAGACCTAGCTTCCTTACCTTTCCTATTGTTGTAAAAAGGTCTCGTCCATTGGATGTCTAAATTCTTATCGACCATAATAGATAAGATTTCTTCTCTCAGACGATTCAACCGAGTGTACTCAGCATACCTCCTAGGAGGATTTCATTCTCTCCGGGACTCCTATTTCCCTCGGGTGTCCTTTCTCAAGTCTGACTTCCAAGCTTTGGGAGCCTCTTGCTTAATAGGTTCCTTGGCTTTTTTCTGTCCGGCTCTGACAGGAACATTTCTTCGGAACTCAACTCTGTACATGACATGATCACAAATATCTTCCAATTTCCTTCATTCAATATTTCCTCTTCGGATAGCTTCTTTCAGAGGTCATGATTGATGGTGTTAGCATACAGGTGACGGACCCGTTCTTTTATATTATGCGTTTCCACCTGTCGAACTTCTGAGTTAAACCTATCCAAAAAGGTCCGAAGATCCTCAGTCTCAGATTAGATGACTCCAGCTAGATGATCCACGGGTCTTTTCCTCCTCTTGGATTTCTGGAATCTTTTCGAGAAGAGTGTAGAAACATCGTCAAAAGATCTTTTGGATTCGGACCGCAGACTGGTCCACCAATCAATTGCTTCCCCTGAGAGAGTGGTAGAGAAGTTAAGCGCTTTGAGGTTGTCGTTCAATCCATTGTTTCCATCTTAGATTCATATCGGGTGAGATGGCAGCCGGACAACTATCTTCAAAGTATCATTCTAAGTTCGGAATGGTATATTCCATTGGCTTTTTCTCTCTCCGGATAGCATTGCTCAGAGGATTCAGAACTATTGTGGTCATTTTCTCCTGAGCATTGACCATATTACTGAGCTTAGCCATTTCAGTTTCTAAAGCTTTCTGTCGGATGTAGATCTGCTCGAAGGTCAGTTTTTCTCCTGTCTTTGGGTCTAAGTTAGTTCCCGGTACTTGTTCAGCTCTAACTTCAACGACACTTTCTCCGGCAAAGTCATCATCCTTCCTTGGATTAGAGGTAATCCGATTTGTTCTGGCCGGTTTGGCTCTAGCACCCTCGAAACTCTTTTCCTGACGCTCTCGGGAGTTAGTTCTCTGGTTGATCAGATGACGAAGATCGTTGTCCCGAATTACTTCCCCAATTCTTTCCTTGATCGGCCTTCTCTCATGCCTTGATTGTGCAGGCTTGGTTTGTTCAAGAGTGGGCTGTTGAGGTGTTGGCTGAACATTGTTCGAGCCTAAACATCCTTGAATGACATTGAGTAGCAAGCCAAATTGATTATCATTCATACCAAATTCGTAAGGAGAGAGGACCGTCCCGTTCGGCAGAGTGAAGTTCCTTCCGACTAGTGGCCCATGCGCTCCTGACGGAGAAGGCTGTTGGGCCAGAGGCACCGGGTCCCTCTCGGTGAGATTCGGAGGAGCTTCTTGCGATGAGGCGGATGTTGTATGGCCGTCACTGGGTTGGCTCCTCCTTGCTTGGTTGGCAGCCCGAGTTGTTGCTGTCCTCCGAGTATGTGGTCTACCCCGAGGACGTCCAACTGGAATTCCTCTTGAAGGTGATGCTATCCGAGCTGATTTCCTTGGTCTTGCCATATTTTCCGAATTGAATAGCTAATTCGAATGACTTAGCTTTTTGCTCGGTTTCACACAGATGGCGCCAATTATGTTGAGGTAGAAGCCCCAACTCTCGGATGTTACTAAAATCAACTAACTCTTCGGATCTTCAAAGTACTCGGATGATGTGAGCTCCAATCCTTGCACCCGAAACTATAAATCCGAACCTGCACAAACGACTGGAAGGGGGGGGTTAGAACCTTTAGACCCGGTTTGTCTTGGATCAAACCGGATGGGAGACTTTACTCGAGAGTGCTTGTATGTCAACTCTGTATAATTGAAGGTTTAAAGTGTATATTAGAGTAAGAAGATTAAGTGAGCATGCTTAAGTTTTCCTTGAGAGGTGCTCTCTATTTATAGAGATTAATTCCCTTCTTGGGTTGGACTTATTGGATTATACGAAGTGTTGGGCTAATAGAGCTTAATTAAGCCCGTGGATCATATGATTGTCATAATCCATATAGATTTTTGGGCTTTAGGGATAGATTAGTTATTTCGTAAGATTTGAGGGCATCAGAGTCTTCCAGTATGTTAATTCATCTGAAGTGAGGGTTCCGGATCAAAGTGTCCGGAATAGGTTGTACCCTCCACTACTGACGTGTTATGATTTGCCATACTCGGTTCTCTTTAGGTTCGGATGTGTGCATACGTGATGGTGGTCCAGACCTGTTATCCTCGGATGTAATGTTATGGTCCGAGCATCCTAATACCGTGATGTCTTAGGATTCACCCTTGGGACGTCTGAATGACGGATTGGACATATTCCCGCATCAACAATTTTCTCGAGTTTATTCTGCGTGCGTTGTTTTAGTTGAAGGCATAGGTAAGGCCTACGGAACGAAGAAAAATTGTGTTGGAGTGGTCGAAGCGGTGTCAATGGGACTCAACGAGTCATTCACAAACATAATGTAAGTCCTTTCCGTTTATGAGTTAGATTTCTTTGACTATATTATTGCTACACCATTTACATTATGATTTGAAATCCAAAAATGAGCTTGAATCGATCAAGAAGCTTAAATGCCCCGATTGGCAGTGAGCGTTGGTGAAATAAACTCGGAGATTTGATGCCTTGGCTGAGGTTCCTCTAAGAGTAACTAAGAGGAGGAATAAGTTGAAATATCTTGAATATATGAACACTACTGTGACGGAAGAGGTGGCAACACAACTTCATGATGGAATCGGTTTGCTGCTAAAATGCTAGATGGTCTGCAAATGCATATCGAGCTTTCCGAGACCTTCCATGGACTCGCTGACTCTTTCACTCTAAAGGTATAATCGTCATCTTTGCACTACTAATTAATCATTCAATTTATCATTTATCAGTTGTCAGTTAGCTTTATATCAAAAAAAAAAAAAAAAGACTCATGAAGCTGAAAAACAAGTGATAAACAGTGCCTCAGCATCTCTTCATCATTGGAACAACTTAGGTGGTCTCCTCCGCCTCCAGGTTTCGATAAAATTAATTTTGATGCTTCTACAAGCCGCTCTCCTCCAAAGGGAGGTGCAAGGTTCGATTATATTCAAGGGCCGGAAGTTGCTGAGTCCTTGACAACATGAGTAGCAATTCAATTAGTTGTGGCAAAGTCTTGATGTCCTTCTACGTGATTAATATATAATTCATTTCTTAAAAAAAAGTTCGTTGATATTGTATTATGTTTGCTAACTCTTTCACAAGTAATTAATTATTTACAAGCTTCAATAAATTTCAATAAAAAAAATAAAAATAGTTTTAAGTTAACTAATATTAATACATAGTAACATGCGTAGCATGTGATGCAATTTCTAGTAATAAATAATAAGAACGAAAAATAGTCGGGGTTCTACAATGTTCCAAGCCATACTTGACGCCTAGTAATGGGATCCCAAATATCTGCCCTAAATCTCCCTTGAGGCCGCACCCTAACTCCACGATGACCAGTCACCACCGGATCCATTGCCATTACAAGTTGACTATGTATAACAATTAGATGGATTCTCTAGTGTGGAAAAAAAAAAGAGATATAATAGATTGGTTGTGATATATTGCCTTGCTACAAAGAATGGTTAGCATTATTTATAGAGCTTCCAATTTGCGATCTATCAAGATTTGTTCATACTCTTTTTGTAAAATATATAATATATATTTTAGATTTTGTCGATAGATATTTTTGACGTTGAATAGCATGAGTGACTATGAAATCTTACAATAATTTTTTGTATTATTCTAATTGAATTGTGTTACATAACAACTAGTATTATGTGCACGTTACACGTGCAAAAAATAAATGAACATGTAAATTATAATTTTTTATATTAAAAATCTTCTTTATGTTGATGCAACTGTCACTGATATGGTATTTAAAATTATTTTGTATGCTATAAAACAATTAGTAATAAGTGAATTAAATAAGTAAATACTAAATAATTATAATTGCAAATTAATTGTGTTGTTACAAATTATAGATATTGATAATAAATAAAATCCTTAAACGTTACAACACATTCATACATTGTAAAAATGAAAAAAAAAAATAGTCATAAGATGTTATTCGACATTGGGTGGTAAAGAAGACAAAACAATACCCACACGGGTTGGTAGGATCGGATCGGATATTAGTTGTCGAGGTGGATGGGTGAGAGGTTCATGAGGGGAGTCTAAGTATCAATGTCTGCTACAATATTTGTTGTTGATATGGGACCCATGGGTGTTCCTGTAATTGAACCATAAAATCTTTGGAACGCAACATAAATGTTCCAAGCGATATTTGACGCCTTACAATGGGATCCCAAATCTCTGCCTCAAATCTCCCTTGAGGCCGCACCCTAACTCCACGATGACCAATCACCCCCGGACCCATTACAATTACAAGTTGATTATGTATAACAATGAGATGGATTCTCTATTGTGGAAAAAACAAGATATATAATAGATTGGTTGTGATGTATTGCCTTGCAACAAAGAATGGTTAACATTATTTATAGAGCTTCCAATGTGCGATATGTAAAGATTTTATTCATACTCTTTTAGTAAAATATATAAAATATATTTTAGACTTTGTCGATAAATATTTTTGACGTTGAATAGCGTGAGGACTTTGAAACTCTCAATAATTGTTTGTAATATTGTAAATTTGGATCGTGTTACATAACAACTAATAGTATGTGCACGTTACACGTGCAAAAATTTAATGAACATATAAATATTTTTTTTTTAATTTAAAACTCTTCTTTATGCTGATGCAACTGTAACTGATAAGGTATGTAAAATTATGTTGTATGCTATAAAATAATTGGTAATAAATAATTTATATAAGTAAATAATTTATCATTGTAAATTAATTGTGTTGTTGCAAATTATGGATATTGATAATAAATAAAATCCTTAAACGTTTCAACATATTTATACACTGCAAAAATGAAAAAAAAAGTCATAAGATGTTGCCTGACATTGTGTGGTAATGAAGACAAGACAATACCCACACGGGTTGGTAGCATCAGATCATATATTAGCTGTGGAGGTTGATGTGTGAGAGGTTCATGAGGGAGTTTCAGTATCAATACATGTAACAATATTTGTTGTTGATATAGGAACCATGGATTTTCCTGTAATTGAACCAAATAATCATTGGAACGAAACACCGTATATTGTTGTTGCTTCCGTGGCAGAGTAAAAATGTTCCAAGCCATACTTGTCGCTTAGCAATGGGATCCCAAATCTCTGCCCCAAATCTCCCTTGAGGCCGCACCCTAATTGCACGATGACCAGTCACCCCCGGACCCATTGCCATTAAAAGTTGACTATGTATAACAATTAGATGGATTCTCCAGTGTGGGAAAAAAAAAGAGATATAATAGATTGGTTGTGATATATTGCCTTGCTACAAAGAATGGTTAGCATTATTTATAGAGCTTCTAATGTGAGATCTATCAAGATTTGTTCATGCTCTTTTTGTGAAATATATAATATATATTTTAAATTTTGTCGATATATTTTTTACGTTTAATAGCATGAGTGACTTTGAAATCTTACAATAATTGTTTATATTATTCTATTGAATTGGGTTACATAACAACTAGTATTATGTGCACGTTTCACGTGCAAAAAATAAATGAACATCTAAATTATAATTTTTGTTATTTTAAAAATCTTCTTTATGCTGATGCAACTGTCACTGATATGGTATGTAAAATTATTTTGTATGCTATAAAACAATTGGTAATAAGTTAATTAAATAATTAAATACTAAATACTTATCATTGTAAATTAATTGTGTTGTTAAAAAATATGGATACTGATAGTAAATAAAATCCTTAATGATTCAACATATTTATACACTGCAAAAATGAGGGGAGTCTCAGTATCAACACTGTATATTATCGCTGCTTCCGTAGCAGAGCAATATGTTACATGCCATACATGACGCCTAGCAATGGGATCCCAAATCTCTGCCCCAAATCTCCTTTGAGGCTGCACTCTAACTCCACGATGACCAGTCACCCCCGGACCCATTGCCATTACAAGTTGACTATGGATAACAATGAGATAGATTCTCTTGTGTGGGAAAAAAAAAGGAGATATAATAGATTGGTTGTGATGTATTGCCTTGGTTAGCACTATTTATAGAGCTTTCAATGTGCGTTCTATCAAGATTTTGTTCATACTCTTTTAGTAAAATATATAATATATATTTTAGATTTGTCGATAATTTTTTTTTACGTTGAATAGCATAAGTGACTTTTAAATATTCCAATAATTTTTTGTGATATTCTAAAGTTGGGTTGTGTTACATAACAACTAGTATTATATGCACGTTACACGTGTATAAATTAAAAGAATATATAAATATTATATTTTTTATTTTAAAAATCTTATTTATGCTGATGCAAATGTCACTAATATGGTATGTAAAATTATTTTCTATACTATAGAACAACTGGTAATAAGTAATTTATATAAGTAAATACTAGATACTTATCATTGCAAAATTAATTGGGTGTTACAAATTATGGATATTGATAGTAAATAAAATCCTTAAACATTTCAACATATTAATATATTGTAAAAATGAAATAAAATAGTCATAAGAGGTTATTGGACATTGGGTGGTAATGAAGACAAGACAATACCCACACAGGTTGGTAGGATCGGATCAGATATTAATTGTGGACGGTGAATGTGTGAGAGGTTCATGAGGGGAGTCAAGTATTAATACCTGCTAAAATATTTGTTGTTGTTTATTGAAATCTATGGGTGTTTTTGTAATTGAACCATAAAATTATTGGAATGTAACACACAAAAGAGCTTATATTTATAATTGCCTCTTGATTTATGCTGCGTAAAGAGAGTTAGGGTAGCCTTTATGCATAGGATACTATTTACACTGGTGGCATAGAGACGTAACTTAAGTATTAAAATATAAGAAGGAAGGATAATTCTAAAGGGTACTATACACTTTTAGTACTTAATCAAGCCTCTTCTCTTTCAAGTAATTGCTAACTATATTCCCGCTAGTAAAGTATAATATGAATCCTCTAGGTAAGTGCGCCATAAACATGCTATTTTTTATTATCCTACAATAAATAAAATGTATGCGCCTTCCATTAGGTTAATAAGCGATTAAGAAATATAGAGTTAAACTCCTTTCATGACATCTATTATCTAAGGGAGTTCGCTTATAGTATTATAGCAAGATATTCTAGTACTTGTTTAAATTAATTAAGATATAATAAATATTTAAGCCGCACGCCTCTAGTAAACATATTTAAGGGATACATACTGAAGTACATATTTCCTAGACAAGTTCCTTAAGATAAAATGGCACCTATTACGTGACGAATTAATCTAACTCTATTTCTATAAATAAATCTAGGAGTATAGAAGGGGATATGATGTCTCCTTCTTTATATTACATTTTATAAAAAATAAACTAGCTAAGTACACCAAGACTTCTTCTACGTTTTCTACATTGGCAGAAAAAACGTAGAAAGACATTGTAGTGAATGTGTCTTCCAAATACAGAGTATATAAGTATAATAAATTAACCAAGTAAAGACGTAAAGTTAAAGTAGCACAGGGGATAAAACTAGGTACAACGATTTTTCAGCCTCCCATGTTCTTTTTTTCTACTAGCCGCCTATATAGATAGCCCTTAATGAAGTATGTTTCCGTTATAAAAAAATAAGTATAAATGGCAGCATTTTTGGAATTTAGTAGTTTTAAGTAGTTTTGCATTGATTTTCTTTGTTAGGTAATGGTTATATTAGAGAGAGAATGCCCTGTATTTTAAGGGCTAGAAGAATATTATTTCTTCAAATTGGTTTCTATATAGAATTGCATAGGAATTGTCTTAGCTTCTTAGAGTTAGAGAAGACATAGCTCTTAGTTAAAAAAACCATACGCAATTAAATTAGATGTAATGTTGCTTACTTAATTACTGATTATACTTATACTTTAAACATGCCATGTGATGCATGCACGCGGGTTAACTAGTTATATAAGCCCTGTAAGTCTTGTTTATCTGTTCTTCTCGCTCTCGGAATACTCCCTTCTATATTCCAATCTTAAATTCTTTACTTTGAAATATCTATTATAGGTCTTGTAATCTCTTTTTAGTGTTTCCGAAAAACTATACTTTTTTATAACAGAATATATCGCCAATAAGTTCTAACTTAAGGAAAAGAACTTATAACTCAGATTTATGGTGCAAAGCTAAGCAGGGATTGCGTTAGGGGTGGCTAGTGTGAACTAGGCTAAGTATATACACCCTGATGGCATGGAAGCTATGGATGAATCGATTGATGGTATCTTAGGCATTGTGCTGGAGTAGGATAGTTCCACATGGGTGTGGCATAGGGTCATGGTGTGGATCCGGCATGGGCAAGGGTGTCTATGGTGGAAGCAGGATGGCACACTGCGTGGATGGATAGGCATGCAGGAGTAATGTGGGATATGGTGTTGAGCAGTAAGCAGCAGATATGTCCTCGGCGGGATAAAGGGCTTTGGCAGGCATGTGTATCCGATCTATCCGTGACTATGGCTATTATAATAAGATTTGTTGTAAGCTCTTCTCCTTACTTAAAGAGTTAGATAATAGAGAGCTCTTAAAATGCATGCTTATAATTAAGTGACATAAATACCTGCATTACTCTGCCTTAGCAAGTTTAGTATATAATAAGAAGAGTATATCTCTAGTGAAGCATGTCCTTTACCTTTAATAATTACACGTTAGCGTACTTTACGTATAGGATAAGCTTCCCAGAAACTCTTTATAAAATACATTAGATAAAATAGGGGAACTTATTTATAAATATAAAGGAGAGTAAAAGCTCTCTATGCCTTGTTAGTGAGTGTACTATACTTTATCAAATAAAATGAGGAGCTATTAAAATAACTTGTGGAGAGGAGGGGTACTTAACATTTCTATTAAGTCTTATAATCTATATTAAATAAAGTGTAACTCTTAACTAGACCTTAATATAAATGAGGGGAGTATTCTATTATTAAAATATAGATATCCTATAAGAGCGAGTACTTGTCCTAGAGTTAAGTAACTAGGGTATTTCATGAGCTTATAATTTAAGGGAGTATACTTATTTCCTTAATCTTTATTAATACATATAGACTAGATTATACACCTAACTATTTACGCAGGGTTTATAACCTGGTGCACTTGTGTATAAATAATGGGTTCTAGGGCTCTTTCATACTTAATAATTGTTCAATTAAGTTTTACCCCTCCTTACTTAAGTCTTCTCCTCATCTTGGGTATCTTTAATAATATGGATGAATTGCTTATAATTATAAAGTATTATATAATAAAAAACACCTTTAAGAGAGTAGACTCTGGACCATTTTTTATATTAAAGGAAGAACTCTTAGTTACTAGTTAAGAGAGGTACTCTACATAAAGGACTCTTGTATATTCGCAGGTCGAAGCAATACTTAAGGCAGTATACTGGGATACAAGATAACTCAATTATTAATTAAAGTAATAGGCTTCTACCCCTAAAATATAAAAGCGTTGTACCATTAGAAGTGCCTCTGGCTCCATTTATATTTTTATATTATTATCAAATAAGTAGAAAAGCTATAAATAGTAGTATAAAAGAGAGTGGCTCATCTAGTATTTTATTAAGAGAGATATGAAGGAACTCCTTGAGAGAAACCTTCTATTTTGTTAAGGGCACTAGTCTTCTGTATATAGAGAAGCTCTTGTTTATAATAATTTATAATAAAAGTATAGTAGAGTGTTTTCTTCCTTCTTTATAAGTTTACTATATTTGTAAAAAACTCTTTTTTATAGCGTGATACTTGATGAAACCTCTCTTACTAAATAAATATAATAGGAGTAGAGTACCTCCCTAATTCTATAATCTATAAGAGCTAACTTATTTATAATCATATAATATAAGAACCCCTATATTATACCTCCTTTTTTAGTACTATAAGGGGTGCACAGGACATTTTCTATAAAGCACGAGTACAGATTCTTTAACTAACCAAGCGAGCTCTAAATTAAGGTAGTATGATAAACCTAAAAAGCTTTGTTATTATTAAATTATTGTAAGGGCACTCGTGTAAATAGCATTAGGAGTCTTTCTCCATGGTACAGTAGCGTTTTATATTGATAAAACTAGTATATTTGAGTACACTCCTTAAATATATTTAAATTTGTTAACGCGTATGAGGCAGAAGAGGAGGCTTCTCTTTTCTATTAAATAATTTACTGGGGATTACTTGGGCACTTTATTATTAATTTATACTAAGGCATCTATATCTAGGGTTAGCTTAATTATTCGATTATTCTGGGGAATAATTACTAAATCTATGGTAGTTAAATATTCATAATTATTAAGTATAAAGGGAATCTCTCCTATATCAATAGTGTAATCTTCAGATATAGGTACTCTTCATATTTATAGGGAAAGTACGCTAGCTTAAATATTTGTTAAGAGAAGCTACTCCTTTTGATAATAAGATACTCTCTAGCAAGTGTCAGGTATTTAGAATAAGGTCCATACTAAAGTATAAATACGAGGAGGGAAAGTTCTATAATAAACTCTACAAATAATTTTATTATAATCGTAACTTAAGTATAAATAATTTGATAAGAGCTCTATAATAGAATATTTCTGGTAAATTCTAGTATCTAAACTTTAATAAGTGCAAGGGATGTGTAAAGTAAGTCACCATTAATTAGCGTACTTTAAGGTACAAGTTTAAGATAAGGAGCCTTCGCTTTTGTATAACTAAATACCTAATACTATACGAGTGTCCTCTTTAGATATAATTAGGGAAGCATCTCTTAGGTATCCTCCTTCTTAAAGATATAGGTAAACTATACATACTTTATAGCCTTTGGGCTTTACTTAATTACGTAATTAAAGCTTCATATAGTAAATAGTGCTTTAATAAAACTCATTTAATAATTTAGTAAAGGAATACAGTATCTAATACAACGCGCAATTCCTTATTAAGTAGGAAGGGTATGTTTATCTTTCCCTATAACTAGAGTAGTAAAAAGATTAAAGCCTAATTTAAGTATATATTTATAAACCTGTAGTACATAGATCTAACCTTATAATATCTTATACGGGAACTCTTAAACAAGGTATTATATTTGAAAAAGGTATCTCTAACTATATTTGTAAATTATGGATACTATCTCTTTAGGTTTATAATTAAAACTACTAAATAAGGGACTACCTAAAGGACAGCCTCTAACTCTAATAGGTTGCCCCTCGGGTACAGCAGTTAAAGAGGCAAGTTCTTCTTTCCTTAACTATGAAAAGCACTCTCTTTTACGAGTTAAGGAAAGCGTATACCCTAGAACTTATACTTTTAAGTGTAATTTTAAGTATAAAATAGTTATTATATGTAACTTGTCTCTATGTACACTCTTCATCCTATTAATGCTTTTGCGTTTAGTGTTAGTGCAGGCCCTTTATTATGAGGGAAGTTTTATAGTATGCTTGCCTCTAAGAAGTGTCTTAATATTACTCTATTATAACTATTATAAAAGGATATCTATTTGCTTAAGTGAACTGATATTAAAATATTATTGTCCTGTTATAGAGATCGTAAGTTACCTTTCCCTTTTATTTTACCCTATAAAGAAAAGGCAAATACCCCTAGCTATTACTATATTACTAAGGAGAAATAAGTAACCCTTATATCCTGCGTGCTAGAAATTTTATCCATTTCTATAAGATATAAGACAAAATAATTAAAATACAGGTGTGCCCGCTTTGTTAAAATACAGGTGTGCTGCAGGTAGATTTTTTTATACTCGTGATAATGCTATGTATGGGATAATCCTCCAAAATAAATATAAATTAATAATACAATAAATATGAAAAATTACTAGAATTCATAAAATAGAAACGTCTCTTAAACATTTGTATTGTGCTACGTTCCCTACCTAATGGGGACATATTTCCAGATCAGACCAGACAAGGCTTGCACTTTTAGACCCCTTACAAAGTATCTATCAGTATATCAATTCCAAATACTGAAGCAGACGGTTAATTACTATTAGAGGGGGGGAGGGGGGGGTAAGGGTAAATCCCTGTCAAGGGTAAGGACAAGTTTTAGACTCGTTGTACTTAAGTCTATTTATCCTATCCAAGAAAGACGAAATTCACAAGAGATTGTCGGAATCCAATTGTAAAGAGAAAGACAAATATACCCAAAAGAAAAAGGCGCTTAAATTTATATTTCTTAAACGTAATTCCTATAAACAGACATCAGAAAGAATATATTACTTCCACAATGCCTGAAACTTCGATCTCTTTTTCCCCATGCAAAACTAAACTAAATGTCAAGATAAAGTAAACATTACTAAGGTTTGTTTATCCTAGAACTTTAGCTGTTAAGTGAAATTCTTTATCGTAACGAATCAAGCAAGCTCATTCCTTTATATTTCTCTTCGTCTTTCAACATAGATTTCCACGTGCGGTTTTTTTATAGAATATTAGAACGGGAAAAAACTAGAAAAGCGAAAATAAAGAGGAACATTGCTAGTCTAAAGAAGATTACTGCAGCATATTTCACAATGCATAGCATAGGTGTGGAATTCATATTGTTAAAAAAGGTTTTCAGGAAAAGATATAAAATAAATGCGCTAGTTTTTATCCCATAGCCTCGCACAGATCAGATAAAAGTTTGCTCTGGATCGAGGCATGATTTTCTATTTTATTTTAGTCCCCAGCTGCAATCGCTTGGATAACAAGAACTAAAGAAACAGAAAAGAAAGTATCCTTCCGAACAATTGAACTTGAAGTATGAGCCCTTACCAGGATTTGTGTATGTATAACTTTCCTAGTGTACTAAAAACTTTAAAAGCATTGCCACTATAAAATTACAAAAAATAGAAAGTCCAAGGCCAAATCACTAACAAAAATATACAAAAAAGGAATAAACTGCCCGCAGGAAACCCTAATTCAAACAAAATTCTGTCTGGTTGTTCTAATCGTGTTCGTGCGTATGTATGGTGCTGGTATATTAAAGTATTAGTTAACGTGTGTGTGTTAAATACTCTGTTGTCATGTCCATTCAAAGGTTCGTAAGAGTTGATTGAATCATTTCAGGTGTAACCGTGTAAGTTAACATTCTAAAGCAACCAAAGAAAAAAAGAAAGAATAGAGCTCATTCTAATTCTAACGCGTGGTCCATACATAGAGTTATAATATTTTCTATTTCCGCCTACGTAATCCATCCAAGAACTGTGCCCAAATACAAACAATTTATTTTATTAACTGTGTGAAAAATATCCTTTGCTTGTACGTACAACGCCTCAGAGGAGAAATTCCTTTATGTAAGCCATCTATAGTTATAGTCAAATATCCGAGCAATCAGTATTAATTAATATAGGTATACACGAAAATCGTCCAAATTCTTACCATAAAAAGATTCTTCTGTTCTTTATCTCTTAGAGTACTGCATTGCATACCGTTTTCTTAAATTTAGGTAATAAAAAAGATTTCCAAATGGTTTTATTTTAGCTGTTTCCCTTTACTCTTATTCCGTATATAGTTCCATGTACACCCTGCCACTACTGTACTAATCCTTCATTTCGACTTCGTTTCGTATAAATGTATATTATTTTACTCTTCCAGTTCTTTTTATCCTTGCACTTTCATTTGTAAATTTGTCACGAATATAAGGAAAGACACTCTTTGTATTGTGAGTAATATTTCCTTCATTGCGTTGAAATTCGTTTATTCGCTAAATCTGAGTAGACGTGGCGCTTAGCATAGATGTATTAATATGATAGACTTTTTCATTCTCTTTTTTGTTGGACCTATTTTCTTTGATAGATGACTTTAAATAGCCTTATAAATTAACGTATAATACAATTCCAGAAGAAGGAAGTAAGAACCCTTTAAATGCCAATTCTTTTTTTTTTTCAGAATCTATAATTTAGTAAATTCCTCCTGTCTTCGTATATGTATTCTATTGCTTACTAGTACTCTCAATTTAATAGAAACGTACTTGGTCTCGATAACCTATTTGACATAATTTTTCAGAGTTAGATGGTCTCGTTTTATTCACTAGAGATGTCTGCTTTGTCTTAACAACGAAAAAAGACAAGGTACTTAATTAATTTTAATTAGGGACTTTCTATACTCTAAACTACACTTTCTGTTCTTACCTTTGTGCTCTTCTTGCGGTTCTTTTAGGCGCTATGAAATGTCATCGATTAATATCCCGCCTTTACTCTTTACTATAATTTTCCATCCAATTGGAATAGTCCTATTTTCGTTGCTATTTGATTCTGTGTTATAGTAGGTCCAAGTAATCCTTGTAACGCCCCTTTATTAGCATTTGCGGTGTGATATATGGTTATAGTATAGAGTCCTAAAATAGTACCACTCATACGAATTCCTTTCTTTCTTTTTTCTTTTCGGGGCAAATGTTAAATGATCTAGTCCGATCCAATATTATACACATTACAACTAGCCAAGAATTAAAGTATTTCTTGATTTCTCTTCTTGTTAGTTCTATTCTTTTAGGTGTGTCTTTTAGTATTCGGTATAGTAACTAAGCAATAAGTTTTTGAAGGGCACCACTCTTTTGTCTTTTCTATGAATAAATCATTAGTATAAAATTTAGGGAAGTACTCTTTCCATCTTTTTGTTTGATACCAAGTTGTTTAATCTGAATGAAAGGAACTCTGAAGCTAATTATTTCCGGCAGACCCCTTTTCCAAATTTATATTCGTATAAAATGTTGTGCTGTAGTTAAGAACTTGTAATACTATATAGTACTGGGTATCTCTCTGATCTGATGTCTCGATGTTGTCTCTAATCGATCTAATCGAATAGATATAGAAATGAAAGAATAACTTTTTGCTGACAGTAATATTACCTTCCCTTCGCTTGACAAACAAAGTCTGCTCACTAGAACTGATCTTGAAACCTTCCTTGATAATTAAGATTCTATGCGATTGAACCAGGCCCCCGGCGCTTGTTTCAATCCATAAAGAGCTTTACGTAACTTGTAGACCATATGTTTCTTTCCTTCTATTTCATAACCTGGAGGTTGCTCCACGAACACATCTTCCTCCAACTTTCCGTGCAGAAAGGCAGACTTTGAATCCAACTGATAGAGTCTCCATCCTCTTTGTGCAGCCAAAGCAATAATCATTCTCACCGTGG